>JAQIXS010001483.1:0-29670 GCA_034700785.1 Rossiulus vilnensis | reverse complement strand
TAAGATAAGCCTGAATCTGCATCATAACCAATATTGATTATCAAATACAAGAAGCTGTCTGTCATGCATTCCAAGTCACCACACTTACATGTACATGGCAACAGCAGTTTCCTTATTGACTGCGACATGCAAATCGATATGCAAATATGATGGAAAATGCAGGCTTGTTTGTTGCCTGAAGGGGATTCACAAACATGGCAATCTTTTCTCCAACATTTGTTTTGATACATCATAGTAAAACTGTATTTTTAAAGTAAAGCAAGTGGACTTTGTTTCTTTAGGTATTACTTGACTTATTTTAAAAACACATGACCATCAATGAATTTCAAGATTATAATGCAGTCACATTATTTCCTTAATTTAAAGTATAACCTTTAATTTAAATTATAAATATAATTTGAATCCAATAGAACAAACACAATCTGTATGTTCAAAATTAGAATATACATCTAAGGGGAAATTCAAATGGACCAGTAGAATCAGGGAGACTGTTTTGCGATTAACACAGTATCACTTCCTTTAAACTATTGTACATGTATTTAATCTTCGGTAGATTATTTAGGAAAACTATATGTAATTTATAAGGTGGTGGAATTAACATTTTTTTAAATTTTTCCTTTATATTGAATTTTAAAGTAATTTGATGTGGAAATGTGAGATCATAATTTAGAATAAAATATACAGGTAATGTACCATGTACACTGTACTTAGGGATATGCCATTTAGCTTTTGGATGTTTTTATACATATAAAAAACCACAATTTTTGCCCAAAGAAACTAGCTAATCTAATTTAGACATTTGTACCAGTTGGTGGTTTAATCCCCTAAAAATGCAGGGGCATGATGGGTTGACTGGGCTCCGTTAACCTTTTTGTGAATTTATTTTATCATGACATAGCATGAAATTAAATTCAAATATTTCGTGATAGTTTAAAGCAATTTAATCTTGCCCACCATCATTTGAGGTTTCTCACCGTTTGATTTATTTCGCATATACATGTACATGTATACTACCAGGCATAATGCGTCAGAAATATTTTAAGTTTGAATATATATATATATATATAAAACGCTGAGTTAATAATGCAGGCAACGTGTGCAGGGTACAGATGTTAATTAATGTTTTGGGTCTGAAAAATATTCGGCTCTGCCCATAATATTTATTATCGTAATTAATTTTTTATGCATTCGTGGTTTTATTGACTCCCAGTCAATGCGAAAGCGCGATCTTGCTATTAATTCAGGGGTTATTAATTAAAGCCTGTTTTTAAAATGAAATTAATTTTTATGGCCAGCGAAACGCACCTGCATGGGTCGTTCGGCCGCCTATCAAAGATTTGATTTGCATAATAAACTCGTTTTAAAAAATACATGCGAATCTGGCAAATAGGTAAACGAACTTATGGGTAAGTTAATTACAGGCTGTTTTGAAAATGACCTCAGCAATAAATTCTCCAATTACCTTGGAAATATTAAATATTTTAAAAAAAAAACCCATCACAAACAAGATCCATTTTGAAGAGAACAAGAAACTTTTCATTCATTTAGACACTCCAATTCATTCAGACCAACCTCCAATAATGCATTATTGGAGTGGTCTTGAAATGCACTTTCAAATATTAAATTATCTTTATGCATAATGACATGAGCTAAGAATAGTAGTGTACAAAAAGCAATCTGTTAATCACTTTATAAAATAATTTAAATTGAAAGAAATATAGGGAAAAGGACGATATCAAAGTTAAATTCGTTTCTGGAATCTGAAATTTGGGCCCAAGTTGTGATGCTGAATTTCAGAAATTCAAATTATGTTATGCAATTCGGTTATGCAAATTAAGCTAACCTACAAATCCTAACCAGATTTGGATGACTTACATGTATTTTGCGTGCTTACAGTTGTAATACAACATACATTTATTTTCATCAGGTAATGTAGCGTGGACGTTTTGCAAGTGGAGGAAGTTTGGAGTTTTGAAAGGTGCAGGGAAGACTGACTAACGGTAGGAAAAATGCTATACGATAACAATGCATTGATAGTTTTATTTTGAAACCATTGTTGCTCATGCATGCATGATGCATCACATGATCCGTGTCACACGATATAGGGTTAGTGTATTGTTCGGGACACATTTTACCCCGAGAGAAAATCCACATGTGGGAAAACAGCATGCATGACCTCATCTTGGATGTCACTGTTTGCAATTCGTCTAATATTTGCTATGATATTCTGTAAATATCCACGACATTTCGCAGTGAAGTGTTTACCCAAATGGTATTCGTGAACTGTAAACCTCAGTTTGAGATGAGGTTACGGTTCACTTTTCAGTAACCAAATATAACTAATCAAAAGAGTTAGCTGCTTTGACAAGTCCCACTTGTGACAATAATGATAGCCAGGCCTACACTCAGGGTGGGCGGCCTTCTGATGTCTGTTGCCAACGATATTTTTATAGGTCATGTACTTGTGCATGTATGTAAATCTAAAATAAAATACATTTTAAATTTAGGAATTACTTGCAAAGAAAGTCCTGTATTTAATGTAATTTGTATTTGTACAGGTACAATGTACAGCCAATCGTAGTAACAATAGGCTTCAGCCAATTATTTTTGTTGTTGGTATTGCATGATGTTTCACATTTAAAAATGTAGTTCAATTAGCGGATTTCAATGGAAACTGTTGCAGTCAAACGGAGATTAACGAAAAACAGAATTTAAGATGTATACATTATCTGACGCATCTTTATTAAAATTTCAATTGGTCCTTACCTTAATTCTTTACCTGGCGTTTTTATAACCAGAATTTCATGAAGAAATATTCGTTAAGTTATCGCCGATAAATTCAATTCAACTCAGCACCCTACTAGCAGCAAGTGATATACCATGTGGCAGAAGGGTGTAAACTACTACCATAATCGTATTTAATTAGAAAAATGTTTGAAGAAAATAAAACAACTAAAAAATTTCATTCCTTCGATGCAATATTTTGCCTAACAATTTTTATCAGCATTTAAAATTTATCTATAGTTTAAACTTACTAATACACTACAAATGGTATTGAGGACGTTATTTTTTCGACAAAAATGACGTCGTTTCCATTAGGAAAAGGACCAAGAAGGTTATTTTTCTACAATAAATCACATCAAATATAAATTTCACATTACTATTTTCACTTATTTTAAACCTTAAAGCAACTACCATAATGTCATGAGGCCAATTGCAATCAAAGCATCGTTCTCCTGTATTCATCTCCAATTCTGAGTCTCAAAATAAGATAATCAAATCATAATATTTAAATTATGCTTTAAGTATTTTAATAATACTTAAAATATACTTATTATAATATTAAATCAGTAGTCGTACAATTTGTAATTTTTTTTTATCTGAATTCAACCGATTTCAGAGAGAAATGATCAGACACCCTGTTCATGTACATGTACTTGGATATAGCGCCATATTGGATGTCTTTTAAGCTCTGCTATCGATGTATATTTTTATATTTATCGGTATGGCAGCACATTTTTTCCATCAATAATGTATTTGGGTCTGTCGTAGAAGCGCCGTAGCCAATTTTATTTGATGAATGCCATTGCAGAGGCTGCCTTACACTTCATGCAGAAGGGGAACAAATCCTTTTGATGATTCTTTTATTTCTACCTTCATTATTTATAATTTGTGTCGGCGGCAGTTTTATATACTGCAGACAAGCCTCTGAGAGTGGGCACCTCCTATAATGTTATCGGTTAGGACCTGCATTATGACTCACCCAATGAAAAGTACTTACAAGTTTTGCAACGTCATGTCGATATGTCATGAAACTATGACTACTATTTGTAATAATATATACCAATACTTCAAAAATGTAACATTTCAAGCAAATAAGCTTATTATAATTAAGATTAGAAATAAAAGCAAGTTCGTCAGAGATTTCATGCATGTGTTTCCACTAATAGCCCGAAACGTAGCGAAGTTAAAACGGAAAATTGGCTGTGAGTCCTGAAATTATTCAACTACTCAAAAAGTGGACAAAACCCCCTTTCCAATTAATAAAAATGGTCCAGATGACGTCAGAGTTACTTTATTTGCACAGAAATGACGTCATTTTGACTAATAAAAATGACCAATGAAATAACGTTCCATTTCCAAGTACATGTAACATGAGTTCAACATCTACAGTGTATATATTAATGTTTTGATTACAGGTCTTAAAGTTGTTAATATTCAAATCTTTGTCTTTAAAAACTTTCAAAAGCCATGAAATTAGCATTTATTTCGCTTATTAATGTTGTTATTGTTAATAGACTAACATTTTCATCAATGAATTTTTAATCTTAAAATAAGAGGAATTAATTTAAAACAGTTTCAGTGTCAACAAGATCACTCAGTCTTTGACCTTATAACTAACAGATTATCCACTTAAGATAACTCTATTAAAAATGTCATTTGGGGACCCGCGAGGTTGGACAGCGAATCCAACATTAATTTAACAGACCTGGAATTAGGTAAAAATGACCAAAAGTAAAGCATCTTCAACAGATTATTTCCTACTAATTACGTACCGTGCCATCTTGGGGGTCGTTATTGACAGGTTGGACAGTCCAAAATTTCTGAACCCCTACACACGTAGTTGCAACGTGTCTGCAAGCAGCTTTATGATCAAAACTATTTTTCTGAAGATGTACCAGACACCAGTCAGAATCCTTAATCTTCGAAATCTTTGTCTCTCGCAAGCCTGATATTGCGTTATCCTTGTTATTTGCTTGATTAGGACGGAAGTTGCAGGTTATGACTCTTTCAACCTCGGTCCAAATGCGCTCTTCCTGCGTGTGTCTGGCACCTAGGTGCAACTTCCTGTTTTTACTGCCAGCTTCTGATATTGCTTTCTCATATCCGCAATGATCCGCAGTGGCAGTCCCCTTAGCGTTGCCCAAGTTGGGAGGTCGTTGGGCGTAAATCGCATTTTCTGGCAAGATGAATGAGGACTTCCGTTTCGGGACATACGTCATAAGGCTGGGTGACGTATCCATGGCCACTGACAGGCGTTTTGAACGCTCAGTGCACGCTTGGTGTACATGTAGCCTACTCTTTAAAAAATGCTCGATTGATGCCAACTTCTTGTAGCCATGTATTATGCATGTAGACAAGCTGTACATCGGTGGCCACTCACCCCCCTCATTCAATATTGATCCGAAATCTAGCGTGGATAAAAAAGCAGCAGGGGGCTCTGATGGAATTGAAATTTATATTTCTTGTTTCCTTGCTCGGCTATAACTCTGTTGCCAGAGTTATAAAACGAGATTATCTGGTTGGCATCGTGAAAAATAATGAGAATCATCCGCTTTGCTGAAGACCAGATGCGCAAATTGCATCGTATTGCCAGTCGTTTAAAGTAATGCCTCATTACATTTCACTTTAATTCGTGCCATAATAATTGTTTATGCCTTTTAACCGACAGATTTCACATAGCTGATAAAGAGTCTGGCTGCAGAAAACCATTACGTTTCTGCTGTTTCCTGTTTAGATTAGTGTTCAAACTGTGTATCTGCAGCTGATTGCGTTTCATGCCAAGCGCACATTAATACGTATTTTTTTGTTTGTTTTTTAAAACAGCCATCTCAGATTTCGAGGGGGGGTTTGCATCTGCGCTTAGCTTCTGCTAATGTAGATAGGTAACCACAATAGCCATGTTTTTTTTTAATTTTTTTTTTATAAATTGTACATACATGGCATTTGGATATCGTGAAAACACATCACGCTTTTGAAGGAGAAAAAGTTTTTAAATGCCTTTAGTGCTGTATGTCTTAAAAAAGATAAGTATTATTGAAAATTATAAGTTTGAAAATCAATGACAGGAATTTATTCAAAATGTTACGTATTTCATCGTAGACAACTTCCGAAAACGAGACTCATAGTTAATTAATCATAAAATTATGGATGCACGAAATTTTGACTGTTTTGAAAAAAATGTTAAATTTATGCAAACAACTCTACGCTAAAAGGAATAACCGGAATACTATTTTATAACAATCCAAGATGTGCTAACAAGCAATTTTTAACATTGCACTAAAAGGTATATGCTATTATATCTTAGTCAATGTTTGTTCTGATGATTTTTAAATTTTATAACAAGCATGCGAAGCGGTGCAACATTACAAAATGGCACTAATCTAATAACTAAATATATATGGCCCATTTATACGAAATTTTATTTATATTCCGCATAATGCCCTTTGAAATCCTAAGAGATTTCCATCTCTTTTCAATTTGACAATTACTGTGTTTATGCAGACATTAATTATATCGTTGATGCTATTAATTTGAACCATGAGTTATTATGGTCAGTTAAAGAATATTGATCTTTCGAGTGCAGTTAACATCACCACATTGCGTGGTATTACACCTGCATGTCTGCAAAATTTAATTAATTTTGACTCACTTGTTTTGTAAAATAATAGCGTTATTTTTTTGCGCTTAATATCCGCTCGGAAGCACAGGCATAAGCCACTAGTTTTTTCCACACACCTATAAAATACGATTTGTTTTGATTATTTTATAAGTTGTGTTGTAAACCACATATTTTGATCTTAAATGCGCATTTATTTTTTACATTAAATAGAGCTGCGTTATTACGTAAGTGAACTCAAGTGAAAATCTGTTATGTGATTCCATTTTTGCAACAAATCAGATTGCATAAGATAAAATCATTTTATTTTTACCATCTTTCTTAATTGATTATACTAATCAAAGTTTGGTGCAAATAGTCATCCCTAACGTTTATGTCCACCAATAGCAGAATACAAGAAAACATTTTGCTGGATTTGAAGACTTCTATGAATTTCAATAAAAAAATCGATAATGGACTACAATCCCAGGGCAACGAATCGTTTTGCTCCCGATGGAAAACTATGGATTTCAGATAGGTAGCGGAACTGTTTTCGTTTGTGCATTAAATATTAACTAAGCCATAAAGATATTGACGTGCACAAAAATTGTTTCCAGATCAATAAGTCGCAGTTAAAGGGAAATTGCAAAATGGTGTAGTTCGCAGTTTAAGTTCCAAAGTTTTTAAGATCATAAAATTTAAAAAAAACTATAATGTAAAAAAGATGAAACATGCATATGTGGCGGAAATTTCGTTTTCTTAGAGCAATATATGCCTTTTAAACAAGTGAGGCCATTAAACATTAAGTTATGCCATTAAGTATTAAGTTATGCCATAGCAACAGCATTCAAACATGTCCAAGTTAAATACAGGGTGACTGTTAACGCTCATACAACTATGTCTTAAATTTGATGACACTGAGGACTATCATTGACACTTCCAGTTGCATAAAAACGGTGAAATAAACTTTTACTATTTAAAAAAAAAATAATGTTAATTTATCTGGATTTAAATATAGACTAATTCTACCAGGGCTGTATCATGTATGCAGCGCTGACTCGTAAAAATGTTTCATTTTTATTTTCTGGGCTCCAGTCTTTTTTTTGCGCTCAATTTGCATTAAAATCATTAGTCTAGCTGATCTGCGTATCTTAATACTCTTATTGGATACCGCATGAACAACTAATACTTGGGTAAAATTGCTGAAAAAAGGGATGAACGCCAAGCACCTTTAGGGGCATATTGATTTTGATCGGAGTTTAATATCATTAAAAAAAAGGAGAAAAAATTGTCCATTTATCGCTAACGCTATCTGTAAATACATCGTTACATAAATTTGATGCAAAAAGTACTTTTCCGTAATGGATTATAGACGAGTGCCATGAAAAACCCATTTTCTCAATGGCCCTGTAGGAAGAGGCATAAAACTTATATTCGCGAGCTCTTTTATGATTTTAATGTTTGGAAAAATCCATTTTCTTCGTGAGGCCTATAAAAGTGTACAATAACACTGCCAAGCAACTCCAAATAGATTTTACAAACGACCTACTTTGACGCTTTTATGCTCAGTATAAGGTACGATAATCAGAAATAATCCCCCAGGAGAATTCGAAGCTTAAAAAAGAAACATTTGGAAATTTTTGTAAACAGAATTTCCATCCAGATGCATGTACATTTTCAAAATTCAAATTCACCCCAAGGAGCACGCACATTTTGATAAAATTATTTTTATGATTTTAGGTTTGTTAGAAAAGCAACCTTTGATTTTCTTATTACTTGCTTTCTCATAATAGTACAAACGAACGTGTGCATTTTTTATATTTTAAAATTATTTGCTTACAAAATATTAATAAAAATTATGTACTACTGTATGTAATAAAAGAATGTTGTCTTTTTATGGGCATGGCGTATTAGCGTAAGGTTTTCTATTTAAATCACCCTGTATATTTTTTTAGAAACTTAAGCTGGATTTTGAACCGCTGGATATCAATCATAGTAAAATAAAGTGCATGTGTACTCCCTTAAGACATCGTTTCTGTGTCAGCTCCTCTTATATCTTGTTCTTCGTAGGAGTACTTTAATATCTCCGAATAAATTTCAACTGGAATATCCACATATTAAGTAGTTTTTATAGATGGAGCTGCATGCCGAAAGATACTTCATATCTACTACGTAAGTTGAGATTCCAATCAGAATGCATGCCTAGGGCACATTTTTAACAATAGCATTTTTTATCAACAAAGAGAAAATGTGACCTCCCTCAGGCCAGCTTGAATGAAAGTGAATTTCATGCAATTGTTAAGGGATTTCTGATGAATAAGTTTGCGATAGAAAATGGTGGTTGGAATGGGGGTTTAGCGAAAACATCAGTAACATTGTTTAAGTAAAATAATTTTTAAAATGAACATACTGATGTCTGCATACTGTCTGTATACTTAGTACATGGTTTCGATTCTAAGACATTGGAGAAAATAAGATTATTATCATTTGTGTTCAGTGGTTGGCGCAACCAACCCAAGATATTGAAGGTGAAATTAAGAGGGGAAAAAAAAGTTTAGATAATGGTGTCTGCTCTAGAGTCATTATGGTAGCTAATGCTGACTATGTTATTTATTGTGTCTGTAATTGATGGCCTGGTTTACACCAAACCGGTGATCATACTCAATCAATTTACTGTCTGGCAGTTTAATTAAGGCTTGGTTTTTGTTGATAAATCCCCACAAATTGCGTCTAATTGGCGAGGTGTCGACCTACACTAAAACCGGTTTCGGGTCATAAAATGCTTGAAAGTCCGTCAAATGAATTCAGAATAATATAGATTTAAAAAATCTTTAAAAATATTTACGGAAACCAATTCAGCTATACATGTACGTGCACTACATAGGTTTCTTTCCAAGTTTCTTCGCCACCTTTGTGAATTTGTGATGGTGAACAGGCTGATAATCAAAGCAAATCAGATAGGATATCCGGCATATTTATTATAAACCTTGCATTTCCGAAGGATTGAAACCAAGGTTTCCACCTTGAAACCCTGGAATTGTCAAGGAAATAGGCACAACCTGGAAAAGTCAGAAAATTTCAAATTTTCATGCAAAAGATAGAGAAATTTTCATCAGAAAAATGCCAGCTTTAATTGGCATAATCTGAAATGTTTGTTTGATATTTATCAAAAGAAGGCGTAACTAGTCACACTAATAAATAAAAAATCAGTATATATAATTTATTAAATTTTGTTTTTAGATAAAGGCAGGGAATGGTTTCCCGAAAACCTGGAATGTTTAGAATTTCGGCAGGGACCTTGTGAAACACTTGAGGAAAGCTACTTGAGTAATATTTAGAAATATGACATCAAATGACGAAGAAATATTTAAATTCAATTAATTTCAACTCATTTCATCAGCCAGAAAATAAATGCCGGAAGTGAAATCCATGCCCAATTTATGACGGACCCCATCTAGTACGTTGTAGACCAGGTTTCAATGAAACCTTAGAAAGTAGTGTATCAAAAGTCCCCATTTTCTTGTTATTTTTGGGCTAGTAACTAAATTGTTTTTTGCGTCTTGTTTTTAATGAAAAATTTGTCAATTTAATTGAAAATATTAAATTGACAAATTTTATTAAAACATCTTCATTTGTTTCTGTTACTATGCTCATAAATTCTGCCCAGAATTCTTTTATATGAATCTGTTGACACATTCTAGATCAATATGAAATCTGCTTTAATTTGCATTCCTAATTAAACATGACTATTTATCTTTATACACAAACTGGGCCTTTTCAAGTTAGAAAACATCCGAACTACACGATTAAAAAATAAATATTGCAATTATAAAAGTAATTGCATTACGTAACCATTTTTTATTTTTACTTTCTTCACACCCTACCCCCCCTCCTTCCTACTTAATGTAGCCAACAGCTCAACAATTACTCCTTAATATTCCGTGACCATATTAAAATTGACCCTCTCACTATTAACAAATTTATTTTAGCTTGTTAAAATACGTAATCATCTTCCTACATGGGACAAGGCCATTTTGATATCTATAATCAAAAAAGTAATGATTTTAATCTGTATTGAAATAAAACTACTCATTATATTATTAAAAATAAATACTGCAAATCCTAGATACTCTTGTTACTCTTGTGGATCTAAGGTTTACCGGAAACGTGTAATCACAATCATAACCCTCCTTCCACCTGCAACCACATGTAGCCATACATCTAACCCCCTAACTTGTGTATGCTCAATACAATAAATGTTTAAAGCAAAAATTTGTATTTTTTCCATGATGGGCATTGTTTTTTGGACGGTGACTGGAATGTTGTTTTCTTGGCAAGGCTAAGGGGACCAATTTCACTCGACCAATCTGTCCTTAAGGAGTTAATTTAATGCGATTGTGTGCTTAGTAATGGGAGTACGTGCAATTGAAATGAAAAATAAAACTTTCTAATCGCCTCCACTTAGACGCACGTAATCCGACCTGGAAACATTAAGCAATTACATCGTGCTGTATTATTGCAAACGCAAATATTTCTGCGTCACCTCAGCCATTGTGAAACTTCTTTTGTTTTCAAGCGAGACGATAAAAGCACGTCATCACCGTTTTATCACCTCTCGAGGTGCAATTTTTCCCACTGCATTTTTCGACGAGGATAAAATCTCAGATGGATTTTTAAAACAGTCTGCAATTTTATAGCCCGCATTGTTGGCATACTGTTCGCCCATTGTTTCCATCTGACTGGATAACCCTTTTATTTACTCCAAGAAAAATATTCCCCGGGGCAAACAGACACGGTCAGGCCAAGATTGTGTTGGCAACTTCCAGTTGTACGCTATCTAATTGCACGTACTGTACTCTGGTTCAAGACATCTGCTATTATGCAGACAAAACAGTTGAGCTGAAAGTAAAATATTTGGTTAAAAGTACAAAGCTTTACTCATCTTTGAAGGGGAGAAGTCGAAATGCATTACTTGAAGTGTACCTAATTCTGGATACTCCATACAACAAATATTGTTTAACTTCACTGTCTGTACAACATGTCGGAATGTAGGTGCCATCATTGCTGGTTATGTGGTGTTTAAAAACATGTTATAGGCTGTACCATTGAATAGAGATTTGTGACTCCTACATCTTTAAAAGTAAGATTAATGAAATGGAACCTACGTGTACATGGTGGGGCCGCAATATTTTGGCCCATATAAAGGTTTTAAAAAATGTTTTGTTCAGCAAATAGATTTTCAATTCAAAATTCGAATAGCTCATTTTGCAAACAATTTATTGCTCCTTCAAATCAGCTCCTTCAAAAATTTGAAGCACTATAGATTTTCTGTGCATTTGATGTGAATTAATGGCATTGCATTGTCAAACTATTTTGCTACGTAATTAAAGAGGGATTTTAGTCAATTTAATGTAGATGCAGGTGCTTTTGAAAGTGTTTAGAATTGTTCACAAAACGAGTAATTCCGATTTTAAATTGGATATCTACTTGCAGAACAAAATGCAATTAATTTTTATTTGATTACGATTCAAAAAAGCCTACAAAGCCAATAAAATGTGCAAAAACATAGTTTTAGATAAAATTTATAGTACGCTTCAGGTTTTATTGCTAATTGCTCTTGTCTCCATGAACTAATGTCTGAGTGTAAAATGTAAGTGCTTAAATGGGGGTTTAATGTTAGCCCCTTGTTCTTCAAATCTGAACCAGTGTTTCGATATTTCCACTTTATAACGATGTTTCTCCATTGTTGGATGAATTAGATAATCAATAAACACGATATTTGATTTAAGATTCAAAAGGCTTAAAAGGCCAAGGGAATTTATAATCACGTGGAAAATGAAATAATCTGCAAGTTTTATTTGTTCGATAAAACATCGTCTTAAAATGATGTTGCCTGAAATTAAAACATACGCTGTATTCTTGAAAGTAACGTAGATGTATTTATCCCATGAATATTTAATATTTAATCATCCTCATATGCTCATAAATACATTGTATGAGCCATGTTTCGATATTTTCTCATTTGTATTTTCGAGAAATTATTTTGGAGGAATTTATTAATGCGAATTGTCAGAACTGTGCCTCCTTTGACCTCTAGAACAATTAGTTTAATTTTAACTTGAAAGACAAAATAGAAGCCGCCTTTGTTCCGGTATTTCACAATTAAACTTAATTATTCTGAATTCTACAGGATGTCTCAAACAAATCAGTAAATAACTGATTTCATGTACTAGATATTCAAATTTATTTAATTTTTAGTTGTAATTTTCCCTTATAAAAGTAAATAATTAGATGCTAACGTTCAAATAACGCAATTTTGTCTTTAATCGGAACTAGAAACCTAAAAGAATGGCAATGCAATGGAGAAATCAAACCGAGCATCAAACAGGACTAATTTTTGATAATAAAGCTGTTTAAGACCCTAACATTTACTGGTACTAGAAATGATAAATTTAATATCTTAAATTCTAGATATGTAAGATTCTAAAGAACTAAAGATATATCATAAAGAAATATTCATATAATATTCTAACATTTACTATACATGTAAATTACAAATTTAGCGTCTTAAATTCAAAAGGGTGTTATTAACACCCAAAGGGTTAACAATTTACTTTTTTTTAATTTATTTTTATTGGTGTAATTTCCTAAATTCCTTCAGTTGTTTGATGCTGTGATGTTAGATACCAAATGTTGCGTGAGTAAATACTTTTAATCCCCTTTAATTCGTTGGATTTTGCTACATCTTCAATGGCAGAAGCATCAAGATTCAATTTCACCAAAATTGGAGGTGAAATCCATGTCCCTGTCTGGCTGTTGTGCACAAAAAAAAAACTCAGGCTTTTGAGGATTTGTTTTCCTTGCTTCACCAAGAACCCTCGCGAAGAAGATGAACCAGAAGAGATGGATGGGGAGGGAATTTAAGATGAAAAGACGTTTTGGTAGCCATGGCAACGAGAGGCTGCGATTGAAGTGGTTTTATTGGCAAAGTGATCTGGAGTTTGGGAAGCATGTTAGTGAAGTCGTTTTGATAACGTCTATACATCCGCGAGGAAGATGCTTTTGCAAAATCTCATTTTATGTAACATTTTTGCTTGGCGAACCTTAAATAAATGCAGTAAAGTAGAAGGGGGTGAGGGGATAAAGGGGTGGGGGGGCGAATGCAGCGCCACCTTCTCATCACACTTAACTGCTAAACTGCTCAGCAAGATTGGATTGAGCACGGACAGGATTTTGCACTTCACTGCTAAAGCCAATCAAGCGTTCGCCATGAAAATGATCAGAATTTGACTAATTCGACACAGGCACTTCGACGAGGATTGCCCAATTTAATTAGCTAACCCCCTCAAATAGCCCTGTTTCAAGCTTCCCACTTAGACAAGCTTATCTCCACTCGTACTCTTCAGGTCCTTGCTGGCTTTTCTACATGGAGGCAGCCAGCAAGGCGAAAAAGACATGAAACGTTCTGGATTTAATCAAATAAACCCTAGTCTGTTTCAAAAATAGTTTCAACATGTTGGAAAATGTTTTATGTAAAGAATGTTGGGGTTTTTTTTGGTGGGGAATTAAAGGTATTAACAAATGATATAAACTGTAGGTTATGCATTGCTGGCTGGTATGTGCTTAAACATTTTACATTAACCTTTACCTTACACATTATTCTTTTTGTCTAAATCTGCTGTTCCCAGCAAATTAAACTTCTCAAAATGCATTTCATCGTGAATATTGTGGATTCAAAATAGTGGGAGGAAGCATGAACCCAAAATTCCTACTAGATCCACCATCACATGTAGGCTATGCAAAATTATCATAAATTAAAATATTAAGCAATAAATAGTGTAGCAAGTGTAGTTTTTGGACTTAGCTTTCTAAGAGTAAATATTTGAATTACCTGTATTGCAAAAAAGTTCATTTAATTAGTTAGTTATATGAAATTATCAAAATCTATTTATAACTTTTGTTTAAATTTCGTTATGCTGTATGAAGCTGTTTTGCAAGATCTTGTCGAGCGATTTAAAAAAAAATCATAGTTATAGATCGGAATATGTAGTTTTTTTAATATCGCCTTTAACATTCACTTCGTTATTAAATACTGTGTACATGTAGGCCTACTGAGTATTTCTTAAAAAAAACACGGAAAATGCACTTAATATCAATTATTTTTGCTTGACTTTTTGAACCTTTTCCGCTTAATACATAAATTCAAAATATTTTTAAAATTATTTTAGAATCGTACCCCATAACATATCGTACATATTGTCATGTGATTTCGAATGTATTTTGTATTGATTGTTTTGAAATTTAATTTATAAGGTAGTTTGAATTTCTATAGTGTAGGTTGATTTGGGGAAATTCTTGAGGGTTGATAAATTTGTCCTGGAATTTTCATTTCTTTGACAATTTCTCATTGGATAAAATGATAATTGCATACCCATGTAGACTTCGTTGAAGAAACGTTTGTGATCATATTAGCATTACTCGACTAAAATTAATCTCAGCGGATCTACATGTATTTTTGTCATTTGTTTGCTAGACCGTTATAAATTTTTCGTTTAAATTCTTCTAACATCGGTTGCTCATGTTGAAATTTAATCACCATCTCATGTTTATAATCTCCCCGATTAGAAGTCATCTGCTGATTTAACAAAACCTTGCAATACAATCGCAATCAGAAAATGTCAAGCCATGTTCTCGTACATGTTTGCAGTTTACGAGCTCTTATCGTGAGCGCAAGTCATCATCAATTTTCTGCCGTGTTTTCAAAAAAAAGAAGAAATATTTCAAATATAGAAGAGCAAACCACTCTTGCTTTTTGGGAATAGATTTCTGAACCATAAATTTATTCACCATCGCTCAAACGCAGGATGAAAAAGATAGTTTTTTTTTCATCTAAGGATTGCTTATCGAGGAATCCATCGCTATAAATCAATATACGCTAGTCGCTACCCATGTGTATATAAAAATGTTGGCCATAAAATTTCTTATTTCGCTTCTATTTGTCATTCCTGGAAGTGCATATATATATAATTTGTTGCGTTTGCTAGCGCATGTTTATTTATGCTCATGGAAATAAGCTTTTCTCGAGATTCTCCCCAATCCATTGTCGAAATTTATTCATTTCCGGTTGCAAACACTGGCACGATTTATGGATAGTTTTTTGTACAGGGCGTCCCACTGAGTACAATTTTACCTGAATACGATTTTGCATGCAAACTTCTGTATTTTTATGTCGTCTGCAAAGTGTTTGAAGCAACCAGAAATATGCTGATTATTTTCCCATAGGCAAACCCATTTTGAGTTTCTCATACCGTATTCCTAATTTAAAATGCATGTATGTTAACAATCTATTATTGTAGAAATGTGATGAAATTTGGAAAACAAAGACGTGTCAACACTGGTTTGCAAAACTGCTATGTGTAATTTAATAATAACAATACTGTAAACATATAATTTATAACATAAATATACATTACTTGTACATCATTTTCTAGTGTAGAACTTAAAATAATTTCACAGTGTGTGCTTTTTCCAAGGTTTCACAAAACGTACATATCGAATTACATAATGATGACATATTTATACCGATGTTTACACAAGAACAATACAGTGTATATGCGTTTAAAGTGTATTTTTTACTTAAAAGTTTAAAATGTAAACAACATCTATAACATAAGTACATTTTGCATAATATATGCCCATATTCTGCAAATTTAGAAGAGAAATTTCAATATATTTTTACAACGTAGTTTTACCACACAAAAAAAAAAGAAAAACACGTTATACATGTACATATAAACACATAAAGAAAAACAAAGAATTTTCGAATCTAGACCATGCCAAAATATCACATTTTGTTTAGTTGTTTTATTATTAAATTCCATTGAATTCAACTCACAATTGTCAACACAGTTGCAGTAGTTTACTTTCAGCAAAGATATGCCATGTGGTAGGGGATGCAGTCCATCAATCCATTTTTTTAATTTTAGATTTTCGATTATTAGGCAAAATGAACTTAGAAAAAACAAATTCATCTTCTCAGAAGATATCGTCTCTTTGGGAGCAATTCTCATTTCGGAAACACCAAATCATTCTTGATCAGCGTTATTCATCTATTCAAACAAAATCCATGACATGTAAAAAAATTGCACTAAATTTGAGTTGACCGAAACGTCACTTTTTATGTTTAAAGGTTTGAATGAAGCTTCGGTGTTGTCAAACTTGCATAATATAATGCGAGCAGCCGTTGCGAGGAATAAAGGGAAGTCCTGGGCCAGCATTTCAATTGTTTCTGGCAAAGAATTGGATTTGAATGAAAATATGCCATGAATATTATAATGAACCATCTGCCGAGCAACGGTTTTTCAAATAAGTTGAATGACGTTGAAATATCGACCGAAATTGGTGGTGCTTCGTGTAGGGACTGCAGGGGACCTGCACAAGGGGAAAATGGACTGTTTTGTTTTCCCCATTGTCCACTGACGTCATTATCTACAGTGCTGAGCAAAGTCAGAAAAAATACACGAAAAACCGTCGCAACATGAAAGTAAATTAATGATAACGAATCAACAACAGAGTCATTGGCAAACTGAAAATCTCTGCAAACATTAATTATGCTTCCTATAATTAGTCAATTTAGATTTTCCCTGGTAGATTTGGCTGATCACTAGGATCTGAGTTATTTTTTTGTAATTCGAAATTGTTCTGTTTATTTTAAATTGAAGTTTATTTATTTTTTATAGACAAGAGGGACATTTTCACATTATAAAAATAACGCAAGCCCTAGTGGACAACCAATTCTTTACAGTAAAAAAAATAAATTTAACAAATGTAACAAGTATTTGAACCAAAAATGTATCACTTTTCTGACCTGAAATGTAATGTGGGACTGAAACACCATTTGTTTTTTGAAAGTTAATATCATTCAATATGGAGAAAGGATAATGTATGTTAGGATACGATAGTTTTTTACACTTCCTATTCAAAATAACGGTATTTGTCCAGATATATTACGTAGTGTCATCTGTAGCATGTGTGAATGATTTACTATAAGATCGAAAGTCGAATGCCCTAAAATGTCGTTATTTATGTTAGATTTTGGAATCCTGTTATGTGAAAATGAGACGTTATTTTAGATTGAAATTTGATTTCATTTAACATAGGAATAGCATAGCATATGTTAGTGACATTAGGAACTGCATTAGAACATCAGTTTTTATTGTTTTCTTCTATTCAAAGCAATTGAACATAGCAGATTTGAAGGGAGTGTAAAGGGGGGTCAAATGTGGACGTCCCCTAAGCAGTATAAACACTAATTATTTCCTAGAAATGTTATTTTTTATCTCATCTCTCAATATACACTTATATTCCGCATGGCATACGTTCTCATTCGTTTCCTAAAATATATTACAATGAGCCATCAAAGTGATGCTATAGGAAAGTAAAGTGCACTTCGTCACTGTCGTTGCCATAGCGACCCCCTTTCGGCAACCATTAGATCTTGCTATGCGTTTTATAATGGGATGTGGCTGAATTCTCCGTACATTGTATGCTGTACATTTAAAAAAAAATCTGGGGAAAATGGGACGAAAATTCCAGCTTGCAGAAATAGGAGCTGTGAAAAGTGAGCCAGGAAACCCAGTATTTGTTCTTGCCATATCGCAAAGAGAATGCGAAAAGTCAGATCTGATTTCCATTTGTCATTCGAAGGATAAGTAGTTAAGTAGTTCGTTATCAATATGCCAAACAGCCTCTAGAGTTAGGCGTCGAAAATTGTAGCATAAATTTAAAAAAGTCCAAATTTTCTCCACAATGCTGTATATTGCTGTGTACAGGTATATTGGAAGTTCGTGCTATGAAATTTGCTGTCAGAACAGCCTGTTTCTGACGTCTAATGCAAATACTTTATCAAAACATTAATCTAGTTATATTGAAATGCAGACAATTTCCTTGCAGGTATTTTTCTATAAATTCTTTTTGATATCAGCAATAAACCTGTCCGTCATCAGGATTTGTTGGCTATTTATTTCTGTCGCGTTATGCTAGTATATGTATGGCATTTGTACTGCAAATATTTTAATCATAAATAAATAAATATACACGCACATGTTTATTCAATTTTTAGAATAATACGTAAATGTGTAACGAAATACAATGTAGATATTAATTATAAAAATAACAACCCTATGCTTGAATATGGCAGTGGTCACACTTTCTACATGCAATTCAGTAATGTGATAGTTGATACATGAATTTATTTTCAGAAACTAGTAAAACGTTAAGCGACAAACATTTAGTATGCAAATAAATTAATAACTGCAATGTCACTTCAGGCTCTTTTTAGGTTTTCAATTTATTAAATTCTTCTACCATATTGTGTTTAATTCAGGTGTTTTTTCAAATAATATGTTTTTATAAAACAACAATTTATTTTGATATTTCCCTAATGCAATAAATATGTATTATTTTTAAAATGATTTTTTAGAAATTTCAATTTTGTATAAAAAAATAATCCGTTGTTTTAAAACTCTTTGGTTTTTGAAACCTAGTTTTCTATTTTATTTTATTTTTTATTCTGTGACCTATTCTAAGTTGAATTTTTCAAACAAAGGCATACAATGTTTCAATTGCCATACCTAAGTAAACTTTTCAAACCACGAATAATAAATTAGTCATTTGGTGTTGTAATCCAATAAATTGCGAATTCTAAAGGGACTAGGCATAATACATGTTCACAATTAAGCCAACAGCATGACTTATGCATCCAATTAGAATAACGATCAAATACAAGACACTTGTCTCCTTTAACTTTATTTAATTTTGAGTATGTTAATTGACAATTTTTATTATTATTGTACATGTGCATGTTTGTCCTTTCATATGTAAACGGAAGAAAATTTGAAGTAAATGATTGCAAGAAAATAGCAGAACATGTTTTAGGGGTTGCCCGAGATTGGAGGTTAGATTGCAGCGTGTGTTTTGGTAGCCACTCATAAAACGACTTAAATCTGAGATGTACACTATTTTTATCTGTTTTTCCTTCGCTCATTTCAAACTCAAACAACCGTGACGAGAGAGATATGAAGGAGTTGCTTTCATTCCGAAAAAAAAATACAATAAAGAAACAGAAGAAAGCCATAGGTTATTGATGGTGCTTTTTGAAGACACATAAAAAAATCACAGCGTATATTAACTCGATAAAAATCATGGTTTGTTAAAATGGCTATCATTAACTATAGTAGGCTTTCCGCGACTTCAAAAGCTGCAGCCTGGTCATGTGAGAATTTCTTATATTTTTCTTTGAGGAAAACCCAACATAAAAATTTACGATAGATCTGTTTTGCATTTTTGTAATGGCACCGAAATAGCGGATCAGATGTGAACTGGTGCCCTTAAAATGTTTCAATCTGAAACAATAATGCATGCAAACAAGAATACTGAATATAAAGTAGCTTATGTCGTTTGCAAATAGATAACATTTATCAACTTCGAAAACTTCATTAATAATCGGACAAGACATTGTTTCCAAATGAAACATATTCTGTGTGATGTGATCTCCACCTGTGCACAATTTATTTGTAGCCAAAATAATAGATAATGTGATAAATGTATGAGCATTACGCCATATATATTACACCTAACCTTATGTATTTATTGTAAATGTTTTTTTATTTCATTTATTGACGTCATCACACAGCTGAACATGTTGCTTGAAATAATTTTAGAAACAAAACAAAAATGTTATTCACAGTTCCTTTTGTTATTTTATTACATACTATACAATTTTATCTGATATTAAATTTATGGGTATGGAGATACTGTATATTTTTGAGCTAGAGTCGCTCTAGGTAGGGCGTCCTAGCAGAAATCTAGAAGTGTACTCTATTTAGAGTGCTCTAGCATCCACAACTTCAAACTCTAGTTATATGTAGAGTGACAAAAGTCTTAGATAGAACCTAAAGTACAGTATACACAATAGCACCCTAGCTAGATTGCTCCAGATCAATTAACTCAGCTAAATAACCTCGTGCTCTAGCAGCAAATCTAGCCCATTCAACATCCAGCATTTATTTATGCTGAATTTGTTACTGCATTTCGTCCAGCTACTTTTTGAAAACTTTTTTGAAAAGTGCTCTTCTAATGCTCTATCTAGAGAAATTCTACTAGTTAGAGTAAGTGTACTCTAGATGGCATTTTCTCTACAGTGAATCGGTATTCGGTACCCTAATGGTTTGGTTAAATTGAGCCACGTCATATGTTTAATCATGTTTTTCTGCAGTCAATGATCTTTTAAATGCAATTATGCGGTTATATTATTTAGGATAGAAATGCGAAATTGACGCTGAATTTTTATGTAATTTAGAATGGAAATATGATGGCACGATGTGACTTTTGGATCTTTTCAAAATCAAAATAACAATTTTTGTTCAAATAAGTGTTAGGAGTTTCCAATGTTTTCACACAAAAAATGACGTTTGATGGATGCCCTTTATGCACTGCCCCTATTTTCCCCATTAATATGAGTGCAATTTCTGGTTGATTAGGTATTCTCATCTACTCACTGAATCAAAATATTTTAGTCGGTAATTACCATTCGATGGCATGGTCAATCGTCCCTCAAAATAAAACCAGTTTCTGTTGCTATCATTATCATCAGTTCTTTGTTTTGTTTGACGTCCTAGAAGCCATCAGAGATTTAGTAATGGGGATTAATTTTGGTGCCTGGGTGTTATCATTATCCAGCAAAAAAAAGACGTCATTCGTTTTAGGAATTAATCAACTGTCATGGCCTTATAAAAAAGATTCAGTCGTGGAACTCCAGATTGAAAGCAATCCTGGTTTTGAAAGTGCCGTTAGCTTGTTTTGAAATCTTTTTGTCTCTGCAAAAGAAAAGCTATCTGGTGTCAAATAGGATTGTCAATGCTAGTCATCGTCCAATATCATTGGCTGGTGTCATTTTCTCTCAAATATGTAAACTTTAAAAAAAATACATTGAAACATTATTATGCCAAAGGCATCTGAGCCAAAGAGCTTCTTGCAAGATCCAAAGCTGAAACAGAAAAAAAAAAAAAAGATGAAAAAAGGGAAAAAAATGAAGAGCAAATCCAATTTTGTTACGACTAGCGTGTAATCCTGTAAGGCGTCGCCATGGATTCGGCGCAAATGATGACGTCAGGTGTCAGAATGACGAGAATTCACAGATGAAAAAATAGAGATAAACATATGGCCATAAATGTCACTTCCTACACTTGTTACCATCACTGTAAGGAAAGCCATAAGATAAAATTTTACTTCTAAATGCAGTTTATTGTGAAGTTTTTAATGCTTCGTTGTTTTTGTAACGTACAAGTAATTGAATATTGGGAATGCAACATGTAAATTCCATGTAGGTTGCATGAGGATGTACATGTAGGAACATTCATAGGAATTTGTAACGGCTCTCAAAATAATGCCACGTTCCAAACCAATACAATTAAGCGCAACATTACATTTTTGATTCAATGCTTGTTATAATTGTTAAATCTATTTTTACTCTGTAGAATTTGTCGTCCACTAGAGTTTGTAATTAGTAATTTATAATTAATAATTAAAAATGTCCAGTTTATTTACATAAAAAATTAAATAAACTTGAAAAAAATCCGTTGTGCAACCTCATTTCGAGGTTTTATTGCAAGGAAACACTTAATTTCCAAATTTAAAAAAAAAACATTTCAAAATTATAAAAAAATAACTCAGATTCTAGTGAACGACCAATTCTACACAAATGAATGATGGTGTTTCAAAATACCGCATAACAAGCAAAAATGGTACCTACATTTATACATTATTCTACAAATCTTAGTAGTTTTGTCTTAACAGACATTAACAATTTATTTTGATATTTTTAACCTACATGTATAAGCAGCTAACTTGGACCAAGACATGTAGAAACAATGCCCAAAAATGTAGCTCGTTAAGCTTGTGCCTTAATTCTGCCATAAACAGATCTAGATATGAACAATGTTTTAAATCTACACATTATATTTCCACCTGAAATACAGGTATCCTTCTATTCATGATCAATTGCATTCAGTAGCAGATTTAATCAATCTAAATTAAGCCAATCATGTGCATATACACGTGACAAGCTGATTATTACCTTGTTTGATTTTATCACCATACCCATTTCGTGGTAAAATAAGCTATTGCTTTTGATTGAGTGACACACCCTGCAATTTGATCGATTTCGCCACCAATTCTGCCACCCCAACACTGCGCAATAAATGCGAGCTGAGCTCCTTTAGGTGCTTAAATACATTTGAGTTTCCGTTGTCATGGCAACCGGGTTTTAAACCCTGACTATCGGTCGTGCGTTTTTGCGGCCAATGGAGAATTCAACACAATGTACTTTACTATTGAAATTGATCTATTTACGAGGGTCATTTTATAAATAAGCCAAACGTCCTTCTGACACTGGCAGGTGGTCTTTTCAGCGCATTTGCAAAATGAAAACATGAGCATTTCACTATTAATGGGCGTAAAACGACGTTAATTCCTCCGTCATTCTGCATACTAATGCACGTATTGAATTACTTTAATGCGGGCACTCAGGTCATGTTTCTGAAATGCATGACAGTTGATAGTTGACGATGAGGAGTGGAAATGGCCACTAGGTGGTGCACTATCCATGAGGTTGTCAGCTTAATGACGTCATTTGTCTTGTAACTGACACTCCTTCCACCATTCCACAGAAATGAATGACTAAAAACTGGGTAAAAGTGACTGAAAACTGGAGAAAAATATATATATATAGATTGCTTTAATGATACGATTCACTACCCGAGCCGCTGCTCATAAATAAATTAGAAATAATATTATGCATTTCATCCAATGTGAAAGTATTTTTCAAGTAGCCAATGTTTATTTCAGTTTAATAGCATCGTCTTACTCGTGTAACTCATATTTCACCCCTCTTATTTGCAACAATTAATATTATAAATTTGCGTAATTCTATGCTGTTTGATAATTTTTAATTCAATGTTACTATCATGATTTTGTTTATGCTTTACATGTTGGCTGTAAGCGTAGTAATCCCCTCATGTCATAGCTTTCGTTGTATTTCATTTACATGCAAAAGTTAATACCCTACTGTCAGCAAAGAAATACATATGGAAGGGGTAATAAAATTCACAAACCAATTTATTTGGCAGTCACCACCTCTCCTACATGCTTTTTGATGACGTAATCTTCTTTATTTATCGATTTTATGATTTCTTAGTCACTGACATGCTTTATTTGCGTTTCCTCTCAGGATCGCCGTAGATTTTGTTTCCTTTTTAAGATGTATACTCACTAATTATCGTTGTCGTGCCAACGCCATCATTAAACTGAAACTATTGTTTGCAATTTTATTCGGTGATAAATCCTCGCCATAAATTTGCCTTTGGCGCAGACGCGCGATAGTTAATTTCCACTCGGGCTCTAATTCGATGTAATAATAAATGTATTTAAGGGCTTGACGTTTCGCTTAAAACAAAGTGACAAATATCGCGCACGCATACAGGAAGACAGTTTATTTTATGGATTAAATTCCGACCCTCCATTGTTGATTTGCTTTAATGAATTTGCTTTTGAGCACACGCTGAATGATGATGAAATTATGAATTTCTAATCTAACTTTGGCCAAGGTTTATAATTTAAAATGAGAGATAAAGATATGATTAAACAGGGATGTGGTAATTAGTGCACGTATCTTTAAAATTCATTACTACATGTATATCTGGAAGATAGTGGCAAATTATGACCAATAGCAACTGAAACCCTTAAAATAATAATTTCAACCATGCACAATGTGTACAACACGCCTAAAATAATCCCGTGTAAAATAATATACAGTGCTCTCTAAAACATTTTATTAATGTGCCAATCCGGATTGGGACACATGTATAAAATAATAAACTTCCCTAATCGTTTTTACTGGCCTCATTGATTTTGACAACAAATGAACTGCAAAAATATCACACATGGAAGAAAAAATATCAAACATTGTACTTGGGGCTGGTGCTGTATCCTATTGTAGCATACTGAAACCAGTTTTCATCTGTTACATTGTTTGAGGCAAGTAGATCAATTACAATTACAATATATACCCACAAGCAGCTCGGTTTAGGGGCCATTAGAGGTATTTCAGAAGCACAATTAAATTAATGGGATAGGTGGTGTTAATATTTAAAAAAGTGCATTAAAACGAAATGTTTTGCTCGTCCCTAACCTGAATTAAATTGATATCAAGTTTGTAATAGATGCAAAATGTGCACCGCATGATTAATGGATGGAGGAATTGACCTATTTCAATGGGAGCTCAGGCTTATTGAAAAGCAGGATAGTAAATACATCAGTGTATACGTCATCGATTTTTCAATGCAAAAAACATGACTCAGAAATTGAAAGCCTGGATGAAAGTAAATAAATTGGCGCGTACAACCGACGCTGGTTTTTTCTTTCAGACAAAAGGGGATCAGACAGTTTTTGTAAATATTTGGAGAAATAGCAGACCGTAATGGTTATTTTGTTTGGCATTTCTTGCTAATGTTTTATGATTTCTACATGGATGTATGTTTTGATGCTTCGCTGTACATTCAATTTAAATACATGCATATACTTGAACGAACTTTTCCAATTGTCCAAAAATACTGCCTATTTTAGAGACAATTTATAGAAACACAATGCAGTATGCAATAAGAATAACATTCATCTTTAATTAAAAATAGGCTAAAAACAATTAAGGATTACATTTGAAGAATTGCTTCTCCATAATTACACCCTTCTTGAAAAGTAATCCACATTTTTATTACCACATAATTGTACATGCACTTTCGTGGTTTAAAACCTAATTATCCAGTACTGCAATTACCACCGTGTCGATTTTTATTTTGTAAAACTTCTTGGCCTTTCCCGCATTGTGGTAACTATTGAAAAAGTTTAAATTTATTATTACCACATTTTTTTTTTAGAAAAACGTCTAAGAAAAACGTTTTGTTGATTGTAAAAGTTATAGTTTTATGCAATGTTACTGACAGTTTTTTCTGCAATTTAATTTATAACTTCCTGAAAGCATACAAGGGTTAATGCTCCTTTCAAAGTTGGTACTGATATTGTATTTATCTGCATATCAATGTTTGCAGTATGACGTATCTGTCTAATTTATCTGCAGACACGAGAATTAAAAGGAGCTGCTTCCTGAAACATCTTAAGAAAATCATTTGGCAAGGAAAATTATGCAAAAAAACCACTTTAAACTGAGCTACTGACTACAGGGAACCCAGATTTCCTCCCAATTGTTTTTTAAATCACGCTGCAGTGATAAACAAGGGGGAAAAAGATCCAAATCTGTATTTTAACCACAATGAAACCTCCGAAGATGGGCAATGGGAAAAATAAATACTTGTATAGCATTTATAATAAGTAAATGAAACAAAAATTGCGCTAGAAAAAATGGGTACATTTTTTGCATGGTAGACACTGTCTAATCAGCCGGAAAAAAGATTAAAAGATTCAAAATAAAACATAAACAAGTATACACCATATATATCTGCCGTTATTAACTTTAATTAGTTTGTTACAAAAGAATTTGAGTAAATAATCACTCATTTGAAGTTAGCTTCCCTGATACATGGCATTTTTGCGATGAATGCAGTCTTTATTTGAATTCGGTATTTATTTTATTTTGTATTTTTTAATAGACATAACAATTGATGGTTACACTAGTTCTGGTTTGTGGTGATTTGCTACATGTATATGGTATCTAATGGGAATCTAATGGGTGGAAAATAAAATCTTTGCCATGTGCATGCTTGGTTAAACCAAACGTTTGTCACATATAGACCTACATATATACATGTACTTTGTATGACCATTGATATCCATATATGCCCGGCTTGTGTTTCTATAAATCCATAAAAAAATTACGTCAATATATTTACAAATATGGACATGCGCGTATCTGTCCATATCTGGCAAATATAATACAGTAACTTATATTAAAGGTTCAATTTTATTTACATGCATATTTGCATGAAATATACACTGCACGTGTATTTGCTTAAGGGAAGTGAAATGTAATGAGATTGCCTTTACGGCCCATTTGTACAAAACCAAACACTTTTTCACATCTGGCTACGTTTACAGCCATAAGTGGCTTTATTCAATAGTCATATGTAACATATTTTTATATTTGACCATGTATGCAGTCATATATGCCTTTATCTAAAGCTGCCATGTATAACAATGTCAATATATGGCCATACATGGATTTGTATGGTTTCCTCTAGATGCTCCCAGTAAATCCCAACATGTTACACCCACACTGTTCAATTAAATAACCAAAAATAAGTTGATACATTCACAGTAGATCGAGGAAAGATGATAAAGTTCAAGTAAGTTTAAATTGATAAAAGCACATAATAGCATTAAGTGAAACGTAATTTCCGTCCAATTTCCCATCAATAATACCAGCATTCAATACAGAACGCATTTCACAGCATGACGTAACCACCTTTCAGAACTCTCAAGGGGCCTTGGGTGTCACCCTGCAGCCAACATCTTTCTTTCCATGGCGTAAAGCCGCAATGCAATGGCTTGGCAATAGCGGCTTAAGCATTCGCAATGCGGATCTTGTTGCTAAGAGAATAGAGAATGGACTGAGAGGAAATCCAATGGCGCTCCAGCATTGGTTAGAAGGGATCAGCGAGCACCAGGAGCTTTGGAAAAAAGACTCCCAAAAAACCTTAGTATGCAACTAAGAGCACAAATAAAAAAAATGGGGAGAAGAAGTATCGGAGCACGAAATGCCACGAACCAAAACCGATGATCGGAAAGAGGAAAACGTCAGTGAGATCGAGTTGACCCCTTTGAATGTCTGAGGCTCTGCCTGTCCACTCTCCGCTCTCCTCCTCCCATCATCCCCTCGGAGGGTTAACTGATCCGTATTAGAATGAATACAGCTGCTGCTCTCTGCATAGCATATTGGCGATGTGCTGCTTTCCAAATAAATGGCCATCACAGTCACATCTCCATTTTGACATTTTTTTTAAGGGGTGAGGGAAGCTGACGGGATTTCCCATGTGGAAAATCCATTCTCAATTTGCATGCGTGCACCGAAAATGACATGTTGGCACGCATCTGAGGGGAGGAGACCAGGGAAGGCCTTCGTGACCATACCTGATCCCTTGAAACCACTGACTGAATCTGTCGTGATTCAAGGCCCGGAAATTATTGAACAGTACATCTTGATTGCATGACGTGTTTTAATTGTGGTATTGATCCCAAGTTAGGGTTACCAAATGCAAAAATGCAAAAAGAGGACATTTCAAAATAAGATAAAGTATGCAGCAATCTCAATTTATAGTGCATGTTTGCTACTTAATTATGATGGGATCTCAGCATTAACGTGTAAAACAAATTTTTATCCAAATTCAGTTGAATCACAAACAGCAATTACAAAAAGGCATGATTACGTATTTCATTAGGATGATGATCACAAAATCACGTTTGTAAATGCTCCGAGTCTGGTATTTGCATAATATTAATACGCTGAACATACTGCATGCACTGTAGCAAATTTAAGATGCAAACTTTCATAACGAAAGAAAACGTTATCTAAGTTTCGATTAGTGGTGAAACTTTCTTTTTAGGTATAATCTTCAGAGCTGCTTATTTTTGATAAAAGCTCATGACATCAACGGAAAAAACCCTATCAACGTTTGCATTATGGCCGGAATACAAAAATTCTGAAAACCAATCGATTTTTGGGCAAGTTTTACAAAATAGACTGTAGTGTTCATGCAGCCTATGATCATCGAAGAACTTAATCCTTGACTTTTCTGATTTGACGAATGAAAGAAACCTGGTTGCAAAATTGGCCGCATGTACATAATCAGTGATACATGGAATCAAATCCTCATATTTTAAATTCTCCGTCAGTGTGGAGTCAAAAAGGAGGACATTTTAATTTTTACATTTAATTTTAATGGAAGACATTTTAATTGAAAAAGGAGGACAAGTTGCATATTTTATCGAAGTATTCATGCCTGCTTAACGTGTTAATGTACCCTGTATATACTACTGTACATGAATTTACATTCCATGAGAATTTCATGCATAGTTTTATGTGATCTACTGATACTTAAGATAATGCGTTGTGATTGTACAATTCTGTACCCTTAAAAAATTGCTATTTTATGCCTTCATAAATCTTGGAATTTGGAAGCTTATGCTTGTACATGATTTCTTTTCAGGGTACGTTCCTCCAATTTATTAAAGTTGAGATATATTATGCGCTCATCTAATTAAATTCTTCATTAACAAAAGGAGCTGTTTATCATGTTCACGTAGGCTTATATGAATAATTACATCAAGAAATTAAAATCCTATACTTCTCGAAATATTTAAACGAGAAAGGATGTCTCTGAACCACTGACAAGTGTTCCATAAAGCGCGTTTTTAAGACCCTGGCTCTTGTTTTCGAGCATGGAGTAATGTACGTAATAATAGATTCTTACAAAATTTATCGATCACTCTCGGAGGATGGAGTTCGTTTCAAATGCGTGTAGGCTACTGAAATAATGTCATCAGGGGCTACTTTAATTAATTATACAGGAATAAAAGCCAAGAGTGGTTTTCGATCAAAACGCGAGGAATCCCTTCAGAAGGAGATCGTGATGCAAAAGCAACCGAAATAATATAATAAAACGGCTACAGGAAATTCCCGCTAAGTCATACATCTCTTCTACGCAATTACTGATCGAGGGGTCAAATGATTGCCTTCATTAAAACTGACCACCATGTCTCATCATTGTTCGAAGCCATGACTACTGGCATTAAAGATAGTGGTCTCTGCTCTGTTCCACCCATTTCTGATTTCTGGATTTGATTTTAAAACAAGATTTTAACACGAACGCTCGTGTTATACGCATGTTTTCCTTAAGTCTGTTTTTCTCCTTTCTGTATATAAATTCCTAATTAGGCCTACGTACTATTTGTGAAATTAGAAGTATGCAGCAAGTCTCAAAACGCAAACGATGTAATTAGTGCGCACAAATGCATTAAAACTCAATGAAACAAATAAGTTTCTCGCAACTAACCTAATTGTAACAACAAAAGAACAACAAATACAAAAATTGAAATGCGCATAATGAATAAAAAGGAAATTTTAGAATATTCAGTCTCCGCCAAGGCTTTATGATTTAGTAGAACAAGACTTTAAATGATACCAAATGTGTCTATATGCCGTCCGATTTCCATATTAAATGACGTCA
>JAQIXS010001482.1:0-29704 GCA_034700785.1 Rossiulus vilnensis | reverse complement strand
TTGCTGGGATTTCGACTTCATGTGTTTCAATGCAGCCACTTGAAGTCTATGGCCAATGATAATGCCTATGGCGAATTTCTTGGCCTCGATCGATGATATGATCAGATGACCAAATAATAATAAATTAATAATAAAAATAATAAAACAAATAAATAAAAAAATGCGAAAAATTAAATTTCGCAAAAATTGCAGAATTTTTTTAGCAAACTTCGCAAAAATTTAGCCAAAGCTTTTTCTTGGCCGATACATTTTTATCGCAAAAATAATAATATTGATAATAAAGCAAATACATGAAAAAATTCGGAAAATGAAATTTCGTAAAATTGTATTAAAAAATTTGGCAAATTTCGCAAAAATTTGGCCAAAGCTTTTTCTATGCCGATAATTTTTTTTGGCAAAAGCAATAATAATAACAATAAATACAAAAAATAAATTTCACAAAATTGTAATAGTTTTTTTTAATTAAAATTTTAAGAAAAATTTATGAAAATCTTTTAGAATCAAACATTTTGAAAAGTTTAAAAAAATCATTGCAAACACCAAACCAAAACTAATTTCGTGAAAAACAAAAATATTCATAATCGTTTTCGAGAATATTTTCGAACAATCGTAGTGATAGATTGAAAATCACTCCAAATTCTTTTAGAAAATCTTTGAATTTAGCTAAATTAATTTAAAACTTTCACACATACACCTGTGGTCAAATTTTGGAAGTGATTCCAAAAAACACGAGATTTTTTGGGAAGATTTTTTCAAAAAAACGCGTATAAAATGCTCAGGCAATTTCTACGATTTGTATAAATCAGCGACAATTAACGAATTCCGAAAAACAATTTAAAAACTGAAAATGAAAAGAAGAAGGCTTCCGACAATAATAAACATGAATAAAACATCAAAAAACAAGCGCGGAAACAATATTGCAATATGAAAAATCAAAAAACACCATGCCCCTAATGCACCTAAATGGCGGCTTGCCTGCATCGCTATCGAGCATTGCGGATTGCCAAACATATTCAACGAGATTCTAGCTATGCTCAGAATACAAAATACCTTAAAATATTTAAAAATAATTTGGAAACAGACGTTGTCATTTTTTCCAAATTTTTTTACGAAGTTTTTATTTATTCATATTTTTTTTTGCGGAAAATTGTCATCGGCCAAGAAAAAGCTTTGGCCAAATTTTTGCCAAATTTTCAAAAAGTTGTATTTCAATTTTGCGGGCAAAAAAAATATTTGTATTTATAATTTGTTTTATTTCGCAAAATCTGATCATTTTGAGGCGAAGTCGGCAATTGTCCGCCAACAGAAATTCGCCATATGCATTAGTCTTGGCCGTTGACTCAAATGGCTACATTTGACATACAAACTGGCTGTAGACTTTTTTTTGGTCGATGACAATTTTCTGCAAAAAAATAATACGAATAAATAAACAAATACGGAAAATGAATTTCTCAAAAATTGCAACAAAAAATTATCAAAAATTTGGTCAAAAAATTTTCTTCGCAGATAAAAAAATGCTTGCAAAAATAATATTAATGATAATAAAACAAATATATGAAAAAATGTAGAAAATGAATTTTGCAAAATTGCATTAAAACATTTGGCAAAATTCGCAAAAATCCTAAAATTGGTTTGTAAAATTCATAACTTAGCAAAATTCGCAACCTTCATGTAGTAAACCACGTGTGAAATTATTCAAACTAAACATTTCTGTAAATAACCTCCACCGCTTCAATCGATTTACTGATTTTCATATCTATATTTTTCGATATATCGATCACACGAACCCACGCGGACCATTCTGACGGCAGCCACCATTTTGCATATGACGCTATCATCATGTGCGCTGTGATGGTCGCCTCAAGCATGCTGCTCGGCAGGGCTTGCACGCCTGCACTACAAGAGGGCACTCGATAGCAACATGATACCGTTATCAGGGCTCGCAAAATCCACGGATCGAATTTGCAATGATTCTCTTTAATGGTTTTTAATTTAAATACGAAATACAATGTACTATTTGCTGTATTAAGTGATCTTTTACGTAAAATTAAGTCATGACATTTTTCAACTCGAAAAAAGAACATGCACATGTATGACAACGGGTTTTTAATTTTTAAAAATGGTATGTCATGTCCATTAAAATCCTTAATGATGGAGTCTTACATCACAGAAATTAGTACTGATTTCATGAAAAATATCTGGCCAGTTTTCACTGTGACGATATGTCACATATTGTTTGTGATATGGAACATTCTCCATCAATGCATCGCACTGCTATATGATCACTAATTCGTTTTAGAAACTTTCGGTTCAACTCATCTTACTGATAATTTTTTCTGGAATTCATTGTTATTGTTACTGGTTGCCAAGGCATACAGCTCCATTAAAGCCCTTTTAGCCCAGTGCGCTGTAATTTAAAACTGCAAGTCTTTCATTCTTTAGACTAGAGGACATTCATATGCAAATTCTAATCGTTAAGGTTGCGTTTTGGGTGGCTCCTTATGAAGTTGATGCAACGTAGGATGCGATTAAAGGGAAGCCTATTATGTGTCCGAGATAGTACAGGTTTTCTTTGACAAAAAAAATCAGATGAAAAATATTGCTTTAGGGCTCTGGGGGTATGCATCGTTTTTCCAGGTACGCGATAGTCCTCGCAAGCAGCTTTGTATTTCTTATTCCCTAGGCTGTTTCGTGATTTTGGGTAGTTTTTACGCTGCTCTAGCGACCCTTAACACGCTATTGGAAAATGTTATCAGTTTTCGAAACGTTTAAGAGTAATCTACAAAATAACAACAGGACCGGTGACAATTATGGCCTGCAATGGAAAGCCAGCACTCGCGAGTCGTTGACTCGGGTCATGTGACTCATTTTTCCCCTATTGTTTATTTACAATAACGTAACTGATTTGCCATAATGAAGCCTGTTTTCGTGTCCATAAGCGAAGTCGTTTGAGAAAGCAGGAATTGGAGCAGACTAAGGTGGCAGCCATTGGAATGCAAGAGAGTGCTGGCGATTAAAATCGCAGCTATTTCAAAAGACCCTGTTGTACATAAAGGTGAAACTTATTCGCAAGGACGTTGAAATTTGGTCCAACTTGGGGTTGTGGCCATCGTTTTGCTCCAATATGTGCAGCTTGATGCAAGGTAAACGCCTCTCATTCCAAAATGGCCACACCTTCGAGCGCAGAAGGCCACTCGTGATAAAAAAAAGGTATCGAAACCCCAAAATATAATGAGGGCATTCTACCTTTTCTTCTTGGCCATCGCACGAGGGGGCAAAAAATGGACAATTTTTGCTTAAACTTCGGTTCAATTGACTCTCAAATTCATTGCAGATTTTTTCATTGAAAGCAAATCAGGTTTTTTTGTCGTTATTATAAAACTGGAAATATTTCCTCGGTTTGATAACAACATTTTTTTGAACTTTTAATGCGCTACTGTACAATGTATTCCTTAACTTTCCATTGTGTTGCTGCCCACTTTGAATGTTACCTAACTGGCATTCAAAAAAGCGATTTCTTGAACTTGTTTCCACGTCGTTTTTGTTCCATTTTTAATTTCTGAACCGTCGCGGCATGCAATTACCCCGGAAATTATGGTGTTCGCGTTGGAATGAGCGGAGAAAGTCTGCAGATTTAGACGAAATAACAAAACATTTATCTCAGTTTTTTTTTTTTAGTGAGAGCACATGGCCTATTTATTCAAGGAAATTCATCTTTAAAACCTGACGAATTAGCATTGTATTGTTAGCTTGACCGTCATCTGCATTCTTGAAAATATTTTTTTCCCCAATTTCTTTCAACTTTGTCAAAGGAAGCAGTTTACAATATAGTGGCTAGAATCGTCATTCAGTCATTATCATACTTTCAAATCCTTTCAGGTTAGAACTGAGAGGTTACCTATTTACTGGTACAATGCGCACATCTGGAGCACATGTCTACGAAAACTTCATCAAATTCTCAATGTTTCTGTTCTGGCAATCTGTCTATGTTGTGGGTCTCGCTTTTGATCCGCGTTTTTTTAGATTGTTATATTTGAAAACTCCTGTCTTGTTTGATAATGTAAAGATAAATGTATTATTTACTTACATAGCCTCAGTCTTACGCCATATGTCAATCGTTAATACGTTTTCAAAATATACAACATATTTTCTTCATTTGTATTTATTTCAAACATTTGGTCCTTTCTGTAAAAAACCGCCAAACTCACATCGAGTTTTAATGTTGGAATAGTTTTTTTAAACAATCTGTGCATTTTTCATAAAGTTCGTGATACTTACGACGATAAGCAGATTCCTCCATAGTGTCACCGTAACCTTCAAAACCCCTTGTGTCTATAGTGCGCTGTCAGACTACAAAGTGTAACTGTTTGAGTTTTAATAATCACTTCATTGATAAGATTACTGTACATAAATTTGATCGATCACAACCGTTGAAGGACAGTGCAATATGTGGCCAACTGATCTCTGCTTGTCGTATGAATGATGCACATCATGCACACTAATTAGAAAATACTCCGAAATGTTACGAAGTCGACTGCGAATTTCACATTGTACTGTTGCATCTGTGGAATCTACATGTAATAGGGATGTTAAAGACCATCATAAGGCTCCTTGAATTTTATCCAACTGAATCTGCTCAATCAGAAGGTCAATTCGGAAGGCTATTTTGACGTATTATAGTTGAGAATACTGTATTTTGTCAACTAAGGGTCTATCAGGTTATCCTTTATAAAACCAGAGTGTGCAATAGGTTTACTAATAGCAGTTAAGAGCTGCAGTTTTGCCTTGCTTTGGCAATAAGTAAAACGTAATTTAGTATCATTGTGCCATATGCAAACATTTAGCAAAATGGCTTTAAAATGGGTTTTTTAAAATGCAAATGGTGGTCTCCAGTTTCTTGAGAAACATTTACATGTCGATCGATACCCCTTCACCTACACGCTTTTGTCTTAAAGTTTGGACAGTTGATTGTTTTTTTGCCGACCAATGATACACAATGACAGCTAAGCAATGCAGATCTAGCACCAAGGACGCCAGCACACAAGGTCGTGTAACCCCATTCTAAAAGGTTAATTTGGGAAAGCAGCGGTGAGTCTCAATACAAAAAGCTTACAGTACCTGTCCTGGGGACACGTCGCGGCCTCGCACCTTATTAAATACTTCTCATTCCTGCACAGAAACGGGCATTTTGCCGGGAGACAAAACTGAATTTTGCATCTTTATTCCGCCTTATTATTTTTCGGTGCCGTTAATTCTCCTTTGGTCCGTAGTCGAGCAATTTAGCTTTCTTTAATTAAATCATAATTAACATTCTTGACACGAATTTGCTCTTATAGATGCCAAGCATTTTTATTTTCAAGATAGTATCGTAATAGGTACTTAGTTGCCCAGCGGTTGTGTAAGCTAAAGCATTTTTTACAAAATGATTTTAATCAACGAGGTTTATTACTTGGTTTTAGAACGTTGCAAGTGGGACTGGAATTAACATACAGTGTACACTGTATAATCATTGGTAAATACATCTATTCCTGTTCCTTGTGAATCCTGTGTAGTTAGCATAATTCAAATTATAGGCAAATTAATTCACTGCTATGACATTAGAAACCGACATGAACAACACAGGACTGCGTGGGAACAGGTACCTGATTATCATCCCTGCTTAGTCATCGTTATTTAGTTTCCTTTAACTTCCCTCTAATATCGTATCAAGCACATGCGACGTTGGATTTTTTTATCACCTAATTAATTCGTAGCGCGAGTTTGTTTATTTATTAACGCATGAATTCGAAACTGTTTCATGCATGTAAAACTATAGCCACGGTCTTGTTTCGGATTAATAAGCGCTCCCACGAATATAGTGGTACGACAAGTGATTTCTGCACTCACTTCACAAAAGGGCTTCACAGACTGGTAGCACTGCCTTGGTATAAGGTGTTTGGGAGCCAAGATGGCGGCCAAGGAGATGCATGAACCATGGACATGTTGTTATTGACACTATTGGTGTTACGATAGTGTAGTTGGCAAATTAAATTTAATAATGAGAGGGCCCGAAGACCTGTATTGAAACTGTAGTATTGACGTTTTTCTGATTCTGGCATGTATTCTTCGGTAATATTGACAAAGCGTTTTCGGTAAGTAAACTGCTAGGCAACTGCCAATCACAGCGATGATTTTATGCATGTGATATTTTGCTAATTAGCCGATTAATTGAACCAGGTTTGAATTAAAACTTATTCCCATCAGGGTTACATACTATCAAATGGAGAGAGTTTTGAGGTATCACGTACATGTAATTTGTCTATGGAGAAATGGAGGTCTGGCAAACAAATGTTCACCCCATGTGCTCATTTGACATTGCACCAACAAGGAATTTATCTATTGTTTAATGAAAACATTTTCGTTTTAACATCGCTAAGGGCAAATCCTAGATGTAGGGGTCTAATTTCGGCCGATATTAAATATTATCCTTATCCTGCTCATCCCTGTACGTAGGCTGCCGGGAGTGACATCACACTTTTTGTGCTCAGTTCAGTTGGGGTTAAGGTGGTAAACGAATGGAACTGACCGGATCTTCCGCTAAGAAAATCTTTAAAAAAATTTAGAAAACATTTCGGCATGGCGATTGCTAGGACGCTAGCTTAAAATACGAATAGACTAGGACAAGAACTAAACCTGAAAAGATGGTCTGTAAACTGTTGCTGACTTATGAGTTTAAACTGAGCCGATCTGAACTAATGACCATCTCCCGATTTATCGGAAATAAAGTTTCCACAGTATGCAAATCTCCGAACTTGGATGAAGCGCTGTACTTGAGGTCGATCTCAGACGCTAGTATAGGATGTGGTACGCGGTGGTGGCAAGACACGGTCAAGAAAACCCACTCTAGACCTTCATTCAAGCGTAGGGCTGCTAATAAGCTTTTTATCACCTGTCTGGGACCAGTTTAGTCCATTCTGGTGCCGTGTCCAATGCAGGGATACGAGGTTGGCCTGAGGAAATAACCTTTCCTCGTTTCCCCTTCTTCCCGAAGACGTTTTCTGGGAAGGAACTTGGTCGTTTACCACGTCGCCTTATTTCAGACACCAACCACCTTGGCTCCCATCTTTGGGATAAGAGGCCACTGCGCCATGTCCCAAGAAGGAAACGAACTTCACTCACCTTTATTCGGACGGTCACAGAAATATATAGTATTCCAGTAAATAAATGAACAAATGGCCGAATATTTCAGTTGGGAAACACCAAAAGTCCACCGAGTTTCGCACGCACAAACTTTGTTGTCGAAGTCTTACTCCAAGTTTAAAGCTTTCATGGCTCCTAGGGTGGCAACGTCAGGTCTAATCTGATTGGCTGCTATGAAAACAATCACCTAGGTATGCAAACACCTGAGAGGAGTCCACTGCGGTATGTGAGGGGAGGTTTTGCAAGATCCTATTAAAGGCCATGGAAACAGCAAAGAGGTGATACCTGTTCAGCATGGCACTGCCATTGAATTGACATGGGCTATCAAATCCACGTGTGCCAATTGTTGACACGGGCCGTGATTTCATTTGCGAAATTCAGACTTCAGGATGAATCACCGGTTTCATAAATCAGCTTTGAATTGCGTTTCGTTATGCTTGATGGAAATGAGCGAAGCTGGAGTTGCAATGTTGTGACACCGTTATTGGAGTTATTGGCTCACAAATCCAGACTCGGTTTCGAAATGTTATCAAGAACAAATTGTAGAATACGATTTATTCACTTTTGATTACCGCCAGACAGCGAAGATAACAATGACACTCATTTTTATTCTGAATTTTCATATTTTCTACTTATCTGATAAGGATTGATACCCCCATGACTGTGAAGAAAAATTAAAGTTATTCCAGTATTATTTTCTTGAATTGTTATATATTCGTATATTATGTTATATAATGTGTTGTATTTTTTGAACAAGATCGAGAAGTTTTTTAAGCTAGCTTTTCAGATATTTTTGTGCAAAAACCGTAATTGTAAAATGAGTTTTCATCAGTAGAAATGGATTGATTTATGATTCTACGACACAATCGAGAATGTTACGTTAGAGATGAAACGAGATCCATAAACATGTCATCACAACTGCGAATACCAATTAAAGTAGATAGTACTAGAATACCGTTTTTTGATGTAAAATCTGTAAAATAAGACGGAAAACAATTTTCTGGGCGAGGCCAGCAACTGTAATCTTCAAATCTTTTGTACACCATAGTGAAATTCCTGGTCTTCTTTATGTCTTATCAAAAATTGAGGAATTTGGTATTCATTGTCAATCTCCGGTCTTGTCTATTGTTTTGTCATCGTTTTCATAACGTTGCGTTGCTAGTAGTAACCGCGAGAATTTGATCATGAATGTCGGCTTTATCAGCGGGTGTTTTGCCATGAATTAACAGTGAAATTTGTTACATCAATCAAACTGATTGGTTCCATTCTACCATTGAACAAATTGAACAATTAGAGTATTCTAAAGACACAGTATAGTAGGAAATGTTTTCTGCAATCTTCTTACTTTTAATTTAACTACCAAATAACTTGTACGTTGTCAATTATTTACTCCAGAATTTGATTAGAAGGTGCTCGTGTTAAATAGGGTTTCCTACTTTTATGCAGCGATTGAATATTATTGCCAAATCTATTTGTTTCTCCAAATAACGTACCGCCGCTTACAGCAGATTTCAAATAGATAGACTTTTTGGCATGCGTGTTAATAATGAATATATAATATAAGATAATGAATATGGTATTACTGTAATGGTTTATTCGACAAATTTTGTAATTTTCCGATGATTTCGCCGGGATGGCTTTTTCAGTATCAATATTATGACGTGATACTCTTGAAAACCAGTGTAGGTCCAAGATAAGAATTGTTTAAACACAATACACTTGGATTTGTTCATGTACTACATATTGGATAAGGTTGCTCATATTTGTAAAATGATACCGGATAGATTACATACATTCCTGGTTAAATAAAGAACGATTTCCTGGCATATATGTTAATATAGTCGCGCACTTATTATTACGCATTCTTTATTATTTTTTAAATGTTATAGTGACAGGGAAACATTAAAATAAATACAAATAAAATTCAGCTTGAAAACCCTAAATTAATTCTTAATTTTGATGGAAAAATAAGTAAACTGTCGCAATTTGCACATGTCGCCATCTTGATACTGATATTTATTGCGGTTAATAGCAGGCAAAGTAAAATATTAGCACTTTGCTACAATTTTAACATGAACTTCCTCGATAATGCTGATGATGGAAAATTCCGCTCTAATTCTTCCTCAGGCATAACATTCTCCAAGATTATTATAAGAGGTTTCTTCGTTTTATTTCTGGTACTATTTATTGCTTTTTGTGTAATGCCAGTTATTTTCACAGCATGAGATGCCTGGATAGTGAGATCCGATTTGGACTGTGCAAGCAGCTCGCAATAACAGAGGAAACCAAAGCGTTTGAAAAAATATGCCAGTGTGTGACCACGTATGGGCACATATACTCATACTCAGTACAGTTTTGGCAAAATCTGTCGTTTGTTTCTGAGCATAAACCACAATCTGTGTCCCATTACAACTAGGGATATCAGGATGTAAAAACTTTATGCAGTGCTTTTTAGAATTCATCGACTGGAGAGGTATAATTGTCCGGTGGAAACGAGAGTTGCATACAAAAGTGAAATCCACGGGGAAACCATTGGCACCCTCCTGATATTAGCACTTGTGGTCCAGTTACGCTATCGTGTCTCCTACGTTTACATAAAACCCTCTGAAATTGCACTAACTGGTGTGCAGTGATTGAAACTCGCTTTTATTTATTATGACTGGCCGTTTTCTTGCGCGTTGCATTTAGGTCGTTACCCTCTGTGTGCGGAACTATCAGGGCGTTTAATTTGTAGCAAAACCAAAAATATTGCGCGGTATGCATGGCAGACAATCGCTCAAAGAAATTGCCTTTTAGAACACAAAACATGTACAGCAGCTAACTGCCGAATATCCCTTTTTAATGAATTGTGTCATACGTGGATAATTGGCCTTTATGCAATTATATCGCTAACCAGCTGTGGGGCACGTGGTTTAATTTGATCTGAATGAATAAAGTGAAAACGCAAGAAGCAAAGTAGTGTGAATTAGTAGTGCAAAACTGAGCAAGAACTTAGTTCTTGGCTCTCCGCTCGATGGCTCTTGGCTACTGCAGCATTATACCCTTGGGTAACTGGATTTGCAAACATCTAGGTGCTGTGAATGGACTATTCATGCTTTTTTTTAATATATAAAAGCATGCATGGGATGTTACGAAGTAATATGTGATGGATCTTATGAATTGGATTCGCAGTGGTAGCATTGTTGATGATCTTATGGGATTTCGCTCTATTCTCTGACCTTTCAATCGAAGCACTGAAATTTCTAAAACAGCAAGTTGTTATGTATCATGAAATGTAAAAGAAAGAGAAAAAATATTTTTATTATGATTAAATTTCAAGCAAATCGATTTGTTCATCTCTTCGTGGCATTTGCATGAATTCCGTTTAATTTTTTTACAGTTCTCAATAAATTCACATATGAAAAGATAATTATATCCATATACAAAATCGGAATTATATTTTTTGTTGCATTTTGGCAATACTCCCAAGCCTATAGCGAATATACAGTCCTATATTTATATATTTACAAGTACAAACACAAAACATGAATGTTAAACAAACTAATCATTACAACAAGAACGTGGTAACAAAAAGTACAAATCAAATTAACCTAAATAATTATGAAATCAAGATGTTAATGTGGTTGAAATCAAATAGCATTTAATGCAAAGGATGAAAGTTAGCAGAAAATGAAATGCAGTAATGTAGGTTTGGCATGTAGGTGAGTCTCGATGCAGTTATAATTCGAGTTGATGCAGCTGTAATGTCATATGATGAATTTACCTATGCCTATTTTGGCAAGGCATATCTTCTTATTTTTTATATTTTCCAATCAGGTTGTTGGTCATAGGAAGTTATTAAATAAATAAACTCCTTCTTACTGAATTTTCTCACATATTGCAAATTGAATGCCTGAATTTAGGGGTGCTAGCAACCATACCATGGACAAGCAAAACTCCTGAAAGTGATATACAAACTTGAAATGTGTCAAAAGTGTTTTACGAGAATAATAGTAAACTTTGATAAAATTACTTTATATCACCGGGGATATTTTTTCAATATTATGCGTGCTAAATTCGCTGTAATATGGAGGGCTTATTATTTAGTTTTATTTTCAGGCAAGATAATTTATCGAGTGGTGTGGTATTGCTTTATCATTTACAGACTTTAAGTAGATGTATGTTGAACAGATGGCATGGCCTTATATATAATTGCAAATATCTCCAAAAGACACAAATGAATTGATGATTGATCAACACACAGCATTGATCAGTGATTAATGATCATGTTCGTATACATCTTCGTTTTTTCCTTACATCAAACTCTTAATTGAATAATCACCCAGTGCAAAGTGCATAGTTTACTGTTAATACTACGATGCTTGAGAGAGTTTGTAGGGGTTAATCTCAGTTTTTTTTTTGTTTGTAAAATAATGATTATACATTACAATTATTGGCATGCTAGGTCAGTGCAGCATTTTACATGTATAACAGCAACGCAGACGCAATCAAAATAATTTTAATTTAGAGTTGAATATCTTGACAAGATAAGTCTCTGTGCTTCGCAAATATCCAAGGCTTAACACTGAAGAAGTTACTGAACAGCTTTGGTATGAAATTGTCTGTGAATCAAAGCTCGTAAAACAAAGCTAGCCGACATAATATGCCTCATTGAGTTGATATTATTTAAATATCTTAGCGTTGTTTTTGTTTTATTTGAATGGAGTGTGTATCAGAAGCAAAATGGCGATTCAGCTAGCTGACTACTCAGATACTAAAAATCTAACATTAACCAGAAGAGAAAACCAACCATTTTCTAAATAAATTTCTATTACAAAACATGACAAATCTGTTGTTTTCTTCAGTAACATCATGCTTTCAATCAAGTTTTTATATCACAAGCATGGATTAGCTTTTTTTATTAAAACATTTTATATTGCACTTTAAGCAGCTCTAAATTTTAGTGGCTTTATTTGTAGTGTTGCAGCCCACTGCACTTGCAGGTACAAACTCATTGCTGTTCTTTGATTAAGGTTCACCACTTACCAAGCACTAACGAAACTGTTTCCAATAAAAAAGTCTGTATTTTATCAAAACTTCAGTATGATCAGCTAACACACGAGACAAAAGATAGTTTTTTTCCAATTTATCGAGCTATGTGATATTGGCAAATATGTTCAGCTAGGATTGGACATTCCATTTCTTGGTGTCGTTAAATACGTTGGCATTCAAGCCTTCGGAAGTGTTTGTCTTTGCACCAGATTGACCAGCAAAAGATATTCAGCAGAACAGCATCTTAGTTTGGTGAGAAAGAAAGCGTTTTCGTTTCCGTTTATTATTTACAGTAAAAATAGAAGAAGGGAGAAAGCTTAGAGAAGGGTTTGTATATTTGATATATTTATAGATTTACAATATTTGCAGCATAGCACCCACAATAATATGTATAGAAAAATAAACTAACAATAGAGTGTAATCGTAACATTTGAAATCTATATTGACAAGCACATGCCGAATAGTTTTTTCCATGTTAGACTAATTTAATTAGGTGTAAAAGTTTAAAAAGCGACAAAATAGATCAGCGAAAGACCCTATCTATATACAAAATCGAATAAATGATTAAGTTTATTTTCACCTCGTTTTCACCCCTTTACCTATTAATATACAAACCCACACGTTTTCGGTTTAGTTTTTTTTTACAAACTTACAACTTTGCAACACCTGTACACGTTTGCATTGCGTTTCAAAGTTATAATTTCACCTCTCGTAAATTTGTTTTAGAAAAAATACATATTCAATCCCAATACACAAAATGTAAAAATGAACTTGTAAGGATCGCACAAACTGTGCTCGTTATACTTGCCGAAGGGAGTTACCCCATTCAAAAAATAAAAAATGAGTATGTTTCGAGAGAACAGCCTTTCATAACATTTTGATTCTCGCAAATTGGCCACATTACTCGTAGTTATTTAAATTTTGATATCAAGACCTTTATAGAAAATTCAAACAACTTTAACGAAAGGCTAACGGTATAATTATTCCAAAGAGTAGCCGTTTCAAGAAAGAAAAAAATTGCATATTTTTGTCAAAGCTGTAGTTCTTCAATGAAAAACCTATGACCGTTTCCATTAAAGCAATGCTAAAGTCGACTCATTCTTACAAAAATTGACACTTCTGCTACTGCCGATTTTCTTAGTATTTCTCATACAAAATGAATATAATATCAACTGTGGAATTATACTTGTTTACTTAATAAAATGCCCATTTAACAGACAATGGAGATTGCCCAATCAGTGGCATGTAATCGTAAAAGTGGTGTTTGGTTACATCACTTGGTGCAGGTTCAACTGTTGCCGTTTGGTTTCTGTCATTTTCATGTTAGCTGCCAAATCGGCACCAAAGGACTGCTGCTCAAATTAAAGATCTTGGTTGCTTCAGTAGTCCTTGAGTGCGCATATGTAAATGAAGATGACTTTTGTGTATATGCCCAAATTAACTAAATGCGATCTCCATATCTGCACAGAATGGGCATTGTTAAATGAGATTACTATACACTTTGACAGATGTACACAACGTCACGTGTATGTCTGCATAATTGATAGAAAGACAAATATGTGGAATGGTGCTTAATGTTGCATTGATAATCTGATTAAACTGATTATAGACAAATTTATGCCAGTTTGTGTATGCTTAAGATGACAATCAATTTGCAGTTACTCGCTGGATGATATAAATATATGAAACGTTCTAAGGAATGCAGTGGCATAGTAAGTTGATCATGAAATCCATTTGTTGCTAGTTAACCATTACTTAGATGTAAGATAAGAGTGGTAATATGCTATCGATTACAAAATCTATGAGAGGAAATTGCATTGAGATTCACTAGGCATAACATTTGTGATGAAGCGGAATATGAGAGAATATCTTTCCTTTATGTAGGACTGAATGGTAGAACTTAATGTTTCCAGCGCAGAATGCAGTTTAAATGTAAAAGTTACGATACCCCTGGCTCCATCGTGACAACTCCTGAGCCAGGCTCGTATGTCCCGGCCAAATAATAGATGTCATTGTTGTCATAATTGGAGCCATACTTTGACTGGGGCGCTCTTTCTTGCTCCTTGTGGGCTTTGTAGTCTGCCCAAGAAAGAACTTCACATTTATGGGAAATTGTTTGGACATCGTTTTCGTCCACGTGAATTGACCGATACAATGCTCCCTGCAAGAATGAACAATAATGGTTAATAGATTTTCATTAAAGATGTAAAAAAAACATTGAAAAACCAGACAATTTTATTCATAGTTTTTCTCTTGTAAGCAACAGTTAGTAATGACAGTTTACTTATTATAAAGTAAAATGGGAGAAAATAATAATTAACCTTACCTTATTGTCTGTTAATTTTTTTCCACCTTTCGTCTCCTCTGGATGATAAAACCACTCGACTTTGACGACCATGTTGCCACCCCAAGATTCCCACAAATTTACGATCCGCCCAATGTAAGGTAAATGGGGTCTTCCAGTAGACAGAAAAACTGCACTATCGCCAACCTGTGAATGTGTAAAATTTGGCATCTAAATTTAGTTTACAAATCTATGAGGAAATCAATGAGGAACTGAATAAGATTGCCACTGTTTGTTTAATGATGCCATGGACATCACAAAATTCAATTAAAATGCAAAAGCTGCTTACATTTATGAGTTCCTTTCCACGAGTTATTGATTTGTAGAATTCCTTTTTGCCCTTTCCTTTAGTGCCTGGTAGGCGAAAGCTCTTACCAGACCATTTCCAGAGCTGACGTGCTGGCAAAAAGGCGGCTATTTTGCTTTTCGTTTCCACACTGTTGGATCGCTCTTTTTTGGTCTTTGGTGTGACTTTCGCAACTGCATCGTCTTTAGCATTTTGCTGTCAATAAAAGTACACAAATCATGGATTGCCAAAGTATTCTACACCTCAGATAGACAGACCTACATGTATATTAGATTCTCAGAATTATTTTGGGCATTGCGTATATTTATACTGGAAGGGTTTTTTGTGTGGGCTTTGCCAGTAAATTTGAAAAAAGTCTTTCTAGGGGCTTGACTTCTTAAAGATTTTGTAGCTTAAGGTAATATCTGAACGCTCCCACATTGTAATAGTTAATCAATGCTTACTTTTTTTTTCATTGTTGGAGAACTGTCTTCAGATTTCTGGCTCAGTGAGTCAGCACTACTGTCACTGGTGTCCTCTTTGTCTTCAGACTGGCTAGTGCTTAACCCTTCATCTAAATCGTTTTGAGTTACTTTTGCACAATTTCCTTTCTTTGCCTCTTCTGCTTCTGCTTGATTGAGATCAGTATTATTAGTTTTGATCGTAAGAGTCAGCTCTGACTTCTTTGATTCTGTGGCCAAGGACCCAGGCTTTGACAATGGATGTGCTGAACCTGACACAACGTGAGCATTTTCACTCGTGGATTTTCCATCCTGTTTTTCGTGCTTCTCATGCTTACGTTTGTGTTTGTGAACGTGATGGTGATGGTGATGATGGCGGTGCCTTTTCTCGGGGGTTTCACCACGTTCGCGATGCTTCTTTCGCTTTTTTGTTTTGGTAGGTTCTGCGTGTGTTGATGATGATGCAGTATTCGACTCTCCTTTATTCGTACTTTTTAAGGTGTTGTCAAATAAAGCGACCGTAGAACTGTCTGTTACGTTTGTCACCGATGCGAGTGTGGTGACGCTACATTTGCTCTGGCTTGTGGTCGTTATTGTAAAGTTCGTGGAGGATTTCCCATAATTAGACCCATTTTGCTCGGGCTTATAGTCACATTTTCTGGCTTCTACTCGCAGTTGCTTTAGAGCAGGATTTGAGTACTTGGCCTTTACAGCTGCACTGTTTTGGGATGCTGTTGCAACCACAGATGCCGAGGGGACTGGCTTAGTTGGAACCCCTTCAGGTATATCAGAAACTCCATAACCATTGCCAGCTAATGCACTTGTCTGTAAATATTCAAACATCTGGTGAACTGGACAATTACCAAAGTTAGTGTTTAAATTAGAAATAATAATTAATGGGAGCGTTCAAATAGTACACTTTAATAGTACCAAGTGTGTACCCACAATACAACAAACGTGGAGTGTACATCAATATTTGTAATAAACAATCTGATCAGTCACATCAACTACACATTGCTTACTAAATACGCGTACTGTATATTTGAAGGGTTCCAAACCATAACTTACCAAGCGCCAAAAAATCAATTTTTCAGGAGAGGGAAAAAACTGGATAGTTTCATGAAAAATATGCATGTAGCTAGCACTAATCTGATTTCATTCAAACGACAATTGAAGACGCATTTGTGACCATCTTACCAAGGTTTGCTGTCAAGTTTGTGTGAATGATATGTAAGTAAGGGAGTTTGATCAAAATTCCAACAACTTCTGGCGGTTTCTAAGGTCATTTTCGTATTTTTTGGCACCTACATGCGTTTTTGGGTTTATGGGGGAGGGAGGAAGAGGAGGAGGGCTGGCGCTTAATACCTGTTGGTTTGGCATCCTTCTTTTATAAAAACAAAATGCAGTCAAGCAAAATTGTCTGTAAATTAGTTCACAAATTAAATCGTAGTTTGTTTGGCAAAACCTTAACTTTGTATCTGATTGTAATAATGCTTACATTTTTTTCTTTTTTGCACATTAGCATATTTCCTTTTATGTGGAATAAATGTTAATTGCATTTTTTATACATAAGGCTATGGCCAGCTTTGAAAGTTTACAGTGTATTTTCCCCAGAGTAGAATTGGTCGCCTGCTATTGAACAATTTCCTTTGTATTTTTAAAATGTCCTACAAGTTTGGGGAGAAATAATTAAAAATGGAGCTCCCAAACTGCATAGAATTTTTTTTTAAATTTAAAAATAATGTGAGAACAATTTAGTTGAGGATGACCAATTCGATAAGGGGAAAGGGGAAAATAAATATAACATTGATAATAAGCATTGTAAGGAATAAATTATCCATTTAAAAATGATCAGACCCTCCCATGACATAATTTAGAGAGTACCTTTGAATTATTATGCAAACTAGTGACAACCAACAGAATCAGAATTTTCGCAAAGCCTACCTTCCCCTTTGGTGCTTTTGAAGGAGACTTCACTCTCAGGTTCTTCCCTGGGTTGTTCTGTGATGGCTTCAGAGTTTCAGTCATTGGAACTATTGTTCGCTTTTCTCTTGAAAGATCACCAGTTGACTTTGTACGCCTTTTCCCCAAAATTACCGAATCAGGTTGATAAGCTAAAAAGGCATTGATTTAAAAATTGAATAAATTCAATTTCACGGAAGGTATGAATAAGGCATTGGAAGCAATGAAGTTTTGCTTACTCATAATGGGCAAGCCAGGCGGTAAAAGGCGAATATTGTCCAACGTAATTCGGCCAGAATCTCCATCATCAAATTCCACGTGTATGCTGTTTCTGTCGACTGTTGGGTTTGGACTGCTTGATTTGGACACAGTTCCTGGATAAAGGCATCTGGTGTGTTGGCTCCAATAAGCACACACCCGTGTCCCTTCTGGCAAGTACTGCATTGATTCAGGTTTCACTTCAATAATCTGTATTCAGAAATTAAACTTGGGTTCAATGCTTTTTATCCTATCACATTTAACAGATTCGTTTCTTTCTAATTGCCAATCTCCTTACAGCTTCTTGAAGTATTTCTTCCCTGGAGTAAATGTGTGGTCGGTTACCACGTTCTCCATCAATGGTTATACCATAAACGTCGGGGGCACGAATGGCATTGATAGAACCAGCATAAAATAATCCATCCATCATTGTCAGAACTCTGAGATCGTCTTTCAGTTCTTCAGCCTTTATGATACAAGATCTGGGCTCTAAAAATGAAAACAAAATTATAATTTTAGATAAAGCAAGCATTATATTATTACTGCCTTTCGAATGAAACACTTTAATGAATAAGAAGATAGTTTTAAGAAATGCAGTTTACGCGAGAATAGCGATTAACTCAATAAAATGAAAATTGCATTAGAACAATTTTAAGGAATTTATTATATTTCATATTCAAAGATTAAAATAAGTAAATTTGTCAGTGACTCAAGTGTCTCCCAATTCAGTTAGCATAGAGTGTGCATATGCCATAATAACGTGAAAGAAACTCAACATTCCAATAATTCCGCTAGATAAAATTACAATAACTTCATACCTGGAATGACAGGTTGTTCGATAAGTCTGCTCAATGGTAAATTATCCCCTTCACTAAAACTGCTGTTTCCGGGACTGTCTGGTTGAGATTCTGATGGTGGCAGTCCACTAGCACTTCCACACTCCTCCAAACTGTTTTGGCTAGCGATTGGTCCCTCATAATCTTCATCAGAACTGGATTTATCTTTGCTTCCCTTCGATTGTTTGGATTTCGTCTTTTTGACTGGAGATTCAGTGTCATGCTTCTCCCTACTGAGCCGTTTCTTCGATTTTATTTTATCGACTTTAGGAGTCTTTAATTTAAATAATTACAGTTTAGGAAATTGATTCTAATTAAAGGAACGATCAGGTAGATTCTCATTTACCTTTTGACAGTCGTCAGGTTTATATTTTAACGGCGATGGATCGGGCACCCCGGCTTCCTCGTTAGCTTCGGCGGCCGATGGCAAAGGCTGCGATGCCAGCGATAAAAAAGTTGACTTCTTGGGGGTTGCAGTTGTGTCGGTCGTTGTGAAAGAGATTGTGCTGCTCGCCTCACTCAAAAATATCCTCTCACTTCGACGGCGTAACCAAGCTTCATCTGTTAAAAATGAGGGCTTGCTGTTTGGGGAATTTGAAGATTTTGAGGCCATGCTGTGTTCTTCCGCTTTGGCTGGCTTTGGATGTTGAGACAGTTTGAGTCTTGATAATGTGATGCTTGGTTCCGATTTCAAAAAGTTTATCGTCTTTGGCTTTTTGGCTACAATTGTTTCTGAAAAAAACAAGATAAAAATATAATGCAAATTTAAGCATTTAACACAAAAACTGTTTCACTTTAGCGAATGATAAGGTTTACTCATGTGAAAAATGGTAAAATCAAAATTGTAAAGTCGATGAACCGTGTCAATGTCAACCTTGACATTCATCAAAGAGTGCCTTCATGTGACATTGGGCGCCATTCTGCCCAAAGTTCATTTTTTCCTGGTAATATTGCAAGGCTGGACGCACAAATTAAACATTTTCTGTTTAGACACAGGCGTGTCAAAGAGACAAAAGTCTAGTGTGTGGGAGGGCCCTAAGTTTCTCAAAAACAAATTGTGAACAAATTATTACAGCAAAAAATTAGCTGAAGAGCCTATCCTGTTATTCCCCTGCCATGCTGTATAGGTAAGAAATGATCTTCCATTTAAAGTTAAGGCAATGCAACATGAACCTCACTGAGCATTGTGCAGGCCTTGTTGTCTGCCTGTAAAATAAAGGGATGGAAGGTAATTTCTTGCTGTTACTAAGTCTACGTGGCAGAGTCGTACCAGGAAAGATCTACATAAGATAAATTATCCAACCCATTAAACTACTCAGTTAAGCTTGATTTTTGTAGTAGAATTTTCAGAACATCTTCCAAGTATTGGCATCCTACATTATAATAACCCTCCCTTTCCTCTCTCTTAACAACATATGCTGCAAACCTTTAAAAATACAGTGATTCAAAATGCATCTTAGATGAGCAATTCGACTGCAGTAATAACGTTAACTTTAGCTGACATACCCATAGCAGTTTCAATTTTCATTGGAGAATGTTTTTTTGGACGGCCAGGCTTGCGCCTCTTCGAAGATGAGGTTAGATCTTGTTCAGCATCGATTGTTCCATTCGTCCCTGTAAGTTTGCGTTTTGTGTCTTGATCGCTGGACATGGTTTCCCTGTTTCCACTGCCTGCAATGCTACCTGCATTAACAGATTTTGAAGCGATCACCTCGGTTGATTGTTCCACAACCTGTGATGCGTATTTAGCGAGCAGTCCTAGGCCAGAGGGTTCCTCACAACCTTGAAAAGGTGGCATGGTACAGGACACTGAAAGGGAGCCTGATTGCACTGCATTATAAGAGCGAGTCGTTTGGATGTGCGAGCAAATGAAAAGAAAATGCAATTCAAAGAAGAAAATAGAACCAAGCAAACTAAGAAACTAATGCTACATGGTGGAAATGTAAAAGTCTACTTTCAAATCAATATTAAAAGTTTTGGTTAAAATATCATAAGTTGGCTAGAAACATATCGCAAATGTGACCATAAAATGAAAGAAACCAAAGGTACTTGAATACAAAGGCTTAAAGCTGAAAAAGAAAATTAAATGAAGCAGGTGGTCCTAAAATAGCCTTCTTTCCCGCTGTACATTAGTATTAACTGTAATTAAAGAGTTCCAGCTTTTGCGAGCAAAACAGCTCTGATCAGATCTCAATGGGTGTCAAAAAAAGTAACATAATTACTAACTTCTCATCAATAGGAGAGTTTTAATCATATTTTGAAATTAATTTCGAGCTTGGAAAAGTTTGTACTGGCTGCAAAAGCTGCAAATGTTTGAAACAATATGTGTTTACTTACTGAAAGATTTGGACAAGTCGGTGCTATCTTCTTCATCAGCTCGCAACACCTTCTTGGACTCATTCTTGTTGATTTTAGAGCACTCTTTCCGTTTTGAAGACTTGTTTGCAACTTCCTTTGCAGTGGCCGACTTTCGCGAAATGGATTTTCCACTCAAGCAGCAACTGGAATCGTCTGCAGAATAATAATTGTAATTAGATCCATTCAAACGTATTCTACTAAACAAATCATTTGACCTTCATCTTACCTGAATCGTACGTATCTGTCGTGGATTCTTCAGTAGTGGTTATATTGTCTTTCACTGACGCTTGCTGCTCTGTTTGTGGAGATGATGGTGCTGAAATTGGTTGTAACACTGGCTTCAAACTCAACGTGAAGAAGGGGACTTGTGTTCCTTTACTCGAAGATGGGTCCGTTAAAAAGTTTATTCCTCCAAATGAAAATGGCTTTATGTTGGTTTTGGTTACTTGACTTTGAGAAGGACATTTTGGTTCTGTCGTAACTCCCAGATTCACATCTGCTAGCCAATCTGTGGTCGGTGGCATTTTTTGTGGGTTTAACACAGCTGGTTTCAGAATTGGTCTACCATCTCTTGTTTTTCCAACACCTATCATTGACTTGGACGTTTTAGAACTGCTTGAACAGGATATTTTCTTCGAGGGTGATCCATGGACTAGAGACTGCCATGCCATCAGAGCATACTCCTTCTTGTTTGGTGATTTTAACTTATCAAAATGAAATTTGGCCATTCTCGACTTGTAGAGTGGTAAACATTTGCGTTTCCGTGGCCTTCCTGGACCTCGTTTCGTGCAGCTTTTATCCAGCATGTCCTTTTCTTTCTTAGGAAGAAGCTTAGCCAATTCCTTCTGTTTCTCTTTGTATTTCTTCTGTAAGTCGGCCAAACGTAATCTCATCTCTAGTTCAGCAGAATTCATGTCTGCTGCATCATTTTGAGAGTTTTTGTTTACCACTGAAGCATACTGTATACTTTTGTGAGCAATGAACTCCTTGAATTCCTTTTGGGATTTTGCATGCTTAGAGTTTCTGGTAGGATCCTTACATCCTTCGCTGTCTGGGTCTACTTGATCTTTTAAACTCTCAGGTGATGACTCGTATACATCTTCTGCTTTAACATCTGTGACATTAGAGTCCTTCATGTCACCTTCTAAAGTCTCTTGAAGAATTCTTTGTTCGGCTAAGGCACAAAGCAAACCTAATCCTCCCAAACTCTTTCCAGCACTGACTGCTGAAGAGCCAGAGTCTGGTGCATGTTTAATCGTACTGCACTGAATATCAAACCCTTCACATTTCGAGAGCTTAACTGAGTCACTAGATTCCTGCCTACTGTCCTCTTTTAAGAGAAGCGTTGCAGCTTTTTGCAAGCTTGTAGAGCTTTTCTGTTCAATTATTGCCGAATGCCCAGAAGCAATGGAGAGAACAGATGTAGAACTTCCTCCCACAGGATTACAGTATGTTTCCTGGCGCTCTTCAATGATATTCGATAACAATTCGAGACCATGGACATCAATAGCTTCATATGGCTTCCTATCTGACGAATCAAGTGGAATGTCTAACAATTCGTCTAAAAGTTCACATTGCACACTTATGTCTTCAACCTTTACAATGCGTCTTGACCCGTCCTGTAATGCTCCACCAGCTGCACCGTCATCTTCCGGATCGCTGGTATCACTATCTTCCTCATCCACCTCGTCATCGTCCTCCTCATCAGTCATTGGTGGCGTTTCTGTTTGGTTGCAAGCATCCGCCATGACTGGTTCTGCTTTAATGATGGATGTACTGTCTTCCAACAAATGAGTGCTGATCATTTTGCCACCTTCACTTTCCATTTCACTATCAACTAAAACAGGAATTCCTCCGCCATCACTTGGTGGTGTCAAACAAATATCAGAACATGGAACTGGGGATGTGCCCTGCGATCTTTTATCAGAAGCATCCAAGTGCATTGGCTCGGTAGAAGCGGCAGGAGTGACGTGAACAACAGCTGTTGCAGTTTGAGGATCAAAGAAATAGGGCATGGCATTAGGTGCTGGAATTACATATGGGAATGGCTGTCCTGGAACAGGGATGCTTGCTATTATTGGGCTGTGAGTGGCCAATGAAATTGTAGCTTTTTCTTTAAAATCTGCGTTTCGAATCTCATCATCTTTAATACTGGAGCCTATCAATGCTTTTTTCCGAGGGCTGTTGAGATTAGATTCATTGCACGTGGTACTTGCACTGCTGATAGGAATGTCTGAGTTTTTGGTGGGCTCTTGGACTGATGGGGGCTCTTGTTGTAAACGAAATTCAATGGTTGTGCTTTGAGAATCCTGTTAAAAAATGGTATTCGTGAGTATACAAGTGGAACAATGATTGATTTCAGTAGAACAACCAACCCCTGGAACAAATGTACTAACTTGTTGAAAAATTTGTTGCTGCTGCTGTTGAAAAATAAATTGTTGAAAGGGGTTATGGTGTGGCTGCAGTTGTGATGGTGTGGCAGTAGCATTAGTGGAAAATGTTGGCCACAGTGGAGGCCTTTCCATAACATCTGAAATTTATATCAGAACGTATCTATCAGACTTCTGACTGAATTATGGCAACTGGATCATTTGAGGCCAATCATCTTTAAAAATAATAATACATGGCACATGATAAGGGACAACATCTGCAGGACACAAAATGACGGGCGATTATCCAGTAAATAAGTCAAAACTTTGCGAATAGTTACACATACTTCGCAGGTACCTTACAATATATTCAAAAAGCGTTTTATTCTGAATGAATCTCAAGAATGGTCTGCAAATAATATAACCATGAAAGACATGCTCGTGTGAAATATGACAAGCAAATGCCACTGCACCACTGACCAGTGCTCAATCTTCTATTCAGGCATTAAAAATATTTTTTTATGTATGGACGTGGTTATTATTAATTATAATGTACATTTAGATGTGCCTAATACCCTTCTAGGTAATAATTGTAGCTATCATCTTAGCCATAATAATCTGGAATGGTTCACAATCTAGGATAAAATATTTTGCTATGTTGTGGCCAGTACCTATATTAGCAGCAGGTATCAGGAATAAATGGTTGGTTATTGGATCCCGAGCTAACTGATATCCCAGTGGAGGGAACTGAAGGTGTGAAGGATCCATTGAACTAATCTGCATGGGCACTGGTGCAGGAGCGGCTATAATGTAAAACGAATGAATTTCAAATGACGCACAACACTAAACATGACAGCGGACAAACAAGATTTCGTTCACGCACTTGAAAATGACCCCTGGCCCAACCACAGCGTTTGGCCAACGCCATGACCATGAGGAGATGATGGCACCCATCGAGTTTGTAATGATGCGCCAGATTTTGCAGCATCATCCCAACAGGGTGCACTTGTCGTTGTGGTTGCACTTCCTACAAGACATCATCACAGTACATAAATCACAATTTATCCAAGAGGAAAGATCTGGTTTTATTCAAGTACATTCGGTACATTATTATGTTCAGCTCGGTTGAATTTCTGCTAATTACTGCAAATCTGCTTACCTGCAACTATTAGATTAGAACTATAGCTGCTAGGGAGAACTGCTGGACCATTGGCAGGCTTCTCAAGACAGAGAAGCTCCTTTTGTTCTCTGCAGCATTAATTGATTTCAACAATGATTATTACATTAGCCTTGTTATGTTTTTATCAAGAATGGCAAATTCTGCACATTTAATACCTTAAGAATTCACGTGGCTCTGCTCTGTTTATGTGCTGTTCCAGATTTGATTTAGAGTTTTTGTTTGCCTCTCCAGGTGTGGTCAGGTTAGTTCTGTGCTTATCTATACACCGTTTGATCAATTAAGTGAAGTTCCCATTCTAACTTTCACTACTAGTAAGTGAAAAATACTTACAAGGGGATTTGCGGTTGTAACTGTCTTGACGCTGTCGTGCCACAGCTATTCCAACTGGTATCGATGAACCTATATCAGAATAACCACGTTGCTTCAATGATATTCTTCACCGAATTCTCGCTCTTTGAACGCATCCTTACCTGTTGTCATTGTGTGTGAAAACACGAGCGGCTCTCCACAGCTTTCGGACGGTTTGGATGTAGCACCATCTAGACGCGACACTGCCTTGTTCGGGTGGTGCACTACTTTGGAAGGTGCCTCCATAGAATCAAAGTTTCTTTTACAGGAAACCGATGCTGCTGCTTCAACAATGTTTTCATTTGAATAACTGCTCGTTTTGCTTGCTGCTGAATTTAATGAAACTGCTTCAGAGGTGGCCAAAGCTGCCTGTTGCTTTGCCCGCAGAACCGAAGTCAACTTGTTAATCAAAGTACCTGGTGCGCTGCTGCTGGCCGAATTAATTGGTGCAGAAGCACTCGCGGTAGTTTGTAACAATGGTGAGAATTGGTGACCAGGAGACAACACTGTTGCTTTGGTGGTGGTTACAGTCAGTTGCGATGACTGGCAGTTGGTGTTTGACGATTGTGGCAACGGTAGTGATGTTCGCACCGTTGAGCTCGTCAATGTACGCTGAACGTGCTCAGAAAAACACGTTTGAAAACTGGATTGCGATGCTGAAGATAAAGATGTGGAAGTTTGCGTCATGGGTTTTGTCGTGGTTAGAGTGGTCGTCGATGTGGTCGAGGGGATGAAATGTTTCGTTTGTATCAACTTATTCGTGTAATCGAATGGCATGGCCGGAGCTGGTTCGTTCTGTTGTAGAAATAATGAGGAATGCTTTTGACCATTGTGGAATGCTGCATGACTTGCATTTGATGGCTGGTTCTCGTGCTGCTTTTGTACAAGAAGTGACTGGGGTGTGTTCGGTCTCATCTTTTGAGATTTCGTGGCGTCCACGCCCGAGCAAAGTGAAACTTTATCAGGATTTGCTGATGGCTCACTCGGGGTGTTTGGTGTAACTTGCTCAATGGGGCACGCTGATACGGTTTTGGAGACATTTGACTCCGACAGTCGATTTTCGTTCAATGAATCTTTGCGTTTTTCAGGTGATGCTTTTTGAGAATCTTTAGTTGTTTGCCACTCGTGTACGCTATTCTTACGGCTCAAACATAAAACGCTAACTTTCGCTCGGGACGTTAAAGAGGATGATAAGTCCATGGATGTGGAAGGTGGAGAGGGATGGCCGCCTTGCTCTGGACAGATCGCCTTTGACACAGATTTTACTAATCCTTCTTTAAATTCTTCTTCCTTATCTTTATCCAAGTTATCTTCTGCTTTACACCCAGAAATAGCAGGGCTTGAGTCCTTCTCAATGCTGGATCTTTTCAGCTTGTTTGAAATCAAAGCCTGCGTAGGGATGCAAGGATCCATTTCCACATGTGGTTCGTCTGAACAAGAAATAATTCGATTAACCTAAATACTGATACTTTTCTGTTTTGTGCAAGGTTGATTTGGAAAAATGAAACCCATTTGAGTAACAAAATATGGTAAATATCTCTTACAATTATAAATTGTAGATTATTGTGCATTGGTGATGAACAAAAATAAATGATTGATTTTACTCCAGAACTCATAATTTTACCTCTTTCACTGGGCCCTGACTCTTGGGAATGTGGCGTTGATGTGACTTCTCTTGTATCTTCTAAGGCTAAATAATTGTTTTGAGGATCACTCTGGTGGGATTGCACATGGATGGTTATTTTTTCTGTGAATGGTGCTACATCATTAACGCTGATTGTGTTGCAAGATAAATGGGAGGTGGCAGGTGGCATCAATGATGTTACATCTCTCTTTTTGTGTACACCTTGTTCACCTCTAGCAGCAGATGTTTGGACTGCGGTGCAAGATGGGACGGTCTGACAAGCTCCATTTGTAACATGATCAGAAACTTGCTGTTTCTTGTGCAAATCTGCACCGTTGCGCATGCCAAACTGAGATCGTTCTTCAGGACAAGCGCTAATTTTGACCAAGTTATTCTCACATCTCTCAGCAGCTGACATGGACTTACTCAAAGCTGTAGTCGACCAATCCAAACCACAGCTGTTTACTAGACTAAGCTGATATTGATTCTGCACCTTACCTGAAATTGGAAATGAGTTTCATATAATTCAAAGGATTTTGCTTGAACTCTGATGTATGTATTAAAGAAAATTCTTGTATACACCATATTCTCTTTACGTTCAGCTTCTGCATGTTTGAAAATAATTCTGTTCAGGCAATTTTCCTTAATTTAAATATCTTTAAAAAGCCATGATAAAGGCTATAATACAATTCTGCAGGAATCACTTTATAGAGCTACAGCTATTGAACTGGAAAAGAAATCCTGCTGCATTCAACTTGACAGAATTGTTCGTGTTCAAATAATCAAGACATTGATTTACATAAGATTATTCGCAATGTCTCAAAACTGTTCTGACACTGAACACTTTCTAGAGCAACATGCTCATTGATAATGTTCTCCTAAAATATAGTGTAACATGCCAAAATAATATCCTTTTTACTTTTGTCTACACTCATAATTAGATCAACTAAATAGTTTGTCAACCTACCCAAAGATGCAATGGTACTATCGTTCGGCCTGTCTTTACCTCCATCATGTGAGGACGTGATGGTAGCTTGATGAAATGGCGAACTAGCGGCTACAGTAGGCTCCTCTTCGGCTTCAGTTGCCACAGGCAATGTCCTGAACTGTCGGCACGCTTCCGTACAGTCGTATTTCTCCTGTTTGACTCGAACGTTTTTATCACAGAATGGCGTTTCGTTAACACTGCCACTAGGCACTTGCAGATGTTTCATCGTTTCGCACGAGCTATACGTTTGAGGATATTGATAAAAGAGCCTTTGCTGACATCTTTCATCATTTTCTCGCCTCAAATTCACAAACTTCGTTAAATCATTGTCTTCGGTAGGTTTGCCATTCGTTTTCGGAAAGGGCAGCGCTGGGGAGGAGGAAGATGATGGGGATGATGAAGATGTAGGAGAAGTGGGTTTTGCATCACGGGTTAAATTCAACGCTTGCACTTGCACATAACTGTTACTCGCAATCATTTTCTCTTGATTTTCCCTATTGCACTTTGATTGCAGCTGCTGAGCTTTTCGGCAGCTCTCACTTTTTCGCTGAAATTCAGTCTTTATTACTTCAGGTTTCATATTATTATGATTTTGCAGTTTGCGAATTTGGTCCTCCAGGCTGGGACGTGGCTTGTTTTTGGAGGAAGTCGGTGTTGTGGCTATAGCAGCATTTTGCTGTGACATTTCACACGGGGCGCAAGGTGTTTTGCTGGACGAGCTAGTAGAAGTGTTGTTGTTATTGTTGACACTGTTCCCATGAGCGTTCCGCGACACACTGTTGGACAACGATGAGGAGGCCTTCGAGTGAGAGCCAAACGTGTCCCGAGTTTCTTTCGATGGACGCTTTTTGCTGGTATTCTTGGCTATTTCGGACATTCCGATGTCGCCACTGGTGCTGCAGCGCAAGTCCTGGTAACTGTTGCTCGGATGCAAGTGCTTGCTTGAAGACGGGGGATACTGCTGGGGCGGACAGCTGTGGACAATATTGGCACTCTTGCACATGAAATCTAAAGGGGTTCCAGCACGCTCCATGTCAATGGCAGAAGAAGGGCTCCCCAATTCCGTTGGATCCATGGATAGTGTAGGGGAATAGGGGGAGCCCATAGAAAGTCCAGGATGGTAGAGTCCAAAATCTGAACGAAAATAAGGATTGCACATGAAATCTAAATCGAATAGGCATGCTTCATCCTGTACTTAAGCTAATCTCTGTCTCCGTGGATTCACAACTATCTAGCTCAGCAATGATTTAAAGGGCAAATTAATTTAACCTAATTTCATAAAGGGTTTTTGTTATTGTTGTTTCTGTATCGTTGGTAACTTTTCTATTCCATCTAACATCAAAGAATAAAGCAAAGATTCTCTTATCAGTGCTCCATCTTAAGTAGCTAGTGCGGTATTGTCTTAGCGCAAGCAAAGTTTTTTTAACTATCTTTACAATTAGTATTTAATCGATAATGATATGAATTATGAGGGAGAAATCATTTCTTTGAGAGGTCATACACCCGGGGTGGGCAACCGTGTCGCCAATCGCCACAAATGGCAAATTGGACAGAAAGTGTGGAGAATTTAAGTTTGTCAACTCCTAGAGTTGTATCGCGTTTTTAAAAAGCGACCTTTCTTTAACAATTATTATTTATTTGTAAACATTTTCATGACGATTTCAGACTTTAAACACATCACTTATTAATATTTCTAAGACGTCTTCGTCTTTGTGGAACATCTTTGCCTTTTATGGTTAATTTAATTGATAATTTGTAATAAATTTTACAGATAAATATTGGTTAAATTCATTTATTTCTAATTATTTAAAAAACAAATTGGCCACCAGAGCTCAATTATTACCACATGTATCTACCAGCATATTTTAAAAAAAAATATGGATTAAATCCGTGATTTGTAATTAATTTTTTTTTAAATTTCGCATATACAGCATTCCCTATAACAATATTTAAAAAGGCAGCACTCATTTTTGATCGCAAAAATGTCCTAAAAAGGCAAAAGTTGCTGCCGTAACACACTGATGATGAGGCCTGGTTGAACTCACAAGGTTTACAAGGGTTTGTCAATTTCTTCAAATAAAAGCCTGTTAAAATATACACAAGTAGGTTGCCCATTCCTGTCGTAAGGGGACTCATATGGTGACGTTTTAATCATGACTGAAATGAGAATTTAACTCCAAACTTCCTTTAAGTCTATGGGTAAAAATGCTTTAACTGTGTTAAACAACATCTCCTTACTTAAACGTATAGTCAGGTCGCCTGTAATGGTCAACTTAAGGTGTACCAGAGACTTGTCTCTGGTGCTGGGGCCTTGTTTTCACAACTAATATTTATTTACAATTGCTACTTTGCTTGAAGGCGAAATGTCTCAATGCCATAAACTGTTGTTGAGGATGCAGCTTTAGAGAAATCACTTACCTCTTGACCCAAAGATGTGATGGTAAGGATTGACTTTCTGAGCCGCCATCAATCTTGCGGCG
>JAQIXS010001481.1:0-29713 GCA_034700785.1 Rossiulus vilnensis | reverse complement strand
TTTAAAGGTATGAATCCTGTCTACAAGGAAAAAACGTTTTAAGTGACTAAATTTCAGACATTTGTTTTTACAGTGTACTGTAGCGTCTTTTTGCCCGTGTGTCGTGTTGCTATTTCGTCATAACCCCCCTCAGTGAAGTTTCCTTCGTTGTCATTTTCTGAATATCATTCATATTAATGAGCCTAATGAATCGTTTTCCCAAAGGTTGTATTACGCCCCCTAATGGTGAGAAAACAGCTGTATTTTATGGCTTTTACCCCCTGCCATGTAATTCATTTTTATCCCCTACTCTTTCATCTCCCGTAGGGGTTTGGTAGGGGAGGGTACGGACGCTTTTTAATATTCATCAGTAATTTAAGGGAGGGTGCTGGCAGTGAGGTGATCTGGGTGATCCGGACCTCCCATGGTGCGAGCGGTGACACGGAATTAAAGGCCCGAACCCTGCTCAGAAATTAATTTGGAGAGTAGATCAATCCTTTGGAAATCGCATTATAAACCGGAAGATTTACGACTGGTTGCACCAAGGCCTCTTTAATCATTGATTGCTGAACTGGCAATTGAGGGACAGTTAGTCCAACTCGCCATAAGGGGTCGTAAGGAGTCGGCTTTTTGAAGCCCTACCCTTCTCTTTTCCGAATTGGACACCCCTCACACAATTCCAACCTGTCCTTTTTAGCTAAAATAGTTCCCCTGGAGGAAAGATCTGTGCACGGTCAGTATACAACATCAGTACAGTACTGGTTTTTGGAATTGATCAGTACAGATCAGTAGTCTCAATAACCAGCACATGTACTGATGTCAGTACAACGAACCTACACTTTATACCTTGGCCACCTACACCTTATACATTGGTACGTTTACCCTTTATACATTGGCCATTTACGTATACTATATCAGTACAACTGTACTGGTATCGGTATACAACTGTACTGGTATCAGTATGGTTTATACAGACATCAGTACATATCAGTAAGTCTGTACTGATATCAGTACAATTTTATACTTGTCCATACTGATCTTTTCTCCAGGGTCTGTAAAGTTAGACGAGAATGACTAATCGCACCAAACAATTAAAAATGGGACCTCGAACGTCTCTTAGGGATAGCCCCTAAGTCTGTAATAAAAATATATAAATATATAATATAAATATAAATTGCTTGAACGGGCATTGTAATTCTTGCGAAATCTCTAGTTATTAAATTTTTGCAATTTTGAGTAAATGGAAGATTTTTTGGAAATGCTGAGATATAGCTTATTTTATTGAATTATTAAACTTTTTTGAGACTGCGGAATTATAATCATTATTGATTTTACAACATTCCGCCATGGCAGAATAAAATTGTCATGGAATTGTAGCGCAAGGACATGTTCTTACTAGTGACCCGTCCGGCAAGGGATTGATTTTGTTTTCGAAAGTACAGAAATCGATTTTCCCCTTCATCCCCTGCATTCGGATTTTCATTGAATTTGACCAGTGTCCGTTCTTTCGTTTTATTCGGTGTGCTCGGACCTCTCCGCCGTCCACCCCAGCGACCTCTCGCTTATTGAATCGCAATCAGGTTCGCTGACCAAGACAGAAACGCCATTAAATTGCGTGCGGTTCACGGGCTGAAAAACACGACCTAAGCGGGTTCTGACCCCCCGGGGCCTGCGACCATTAGCATTCTTCACCACGATCGGACGGCCCCTCTAGCGCCATTCAGCCCACGTACGTTTCGCACCCGGCCCTAAACCCCTCTGGCCAAGCCCCCTATCGATGAAATGGAAAACAAGATTTAATTACCCGTAACCCCGGGGTCGAAGCCCAGTTACGTGAGCGGCCTGCGCAAAATGGCCGAAAGAGGATGGACAGAGGCGCTCTGCTTTTGACTTTTGCAGATGGTTGTCTTATTACTTTGGGAGTGATGTTTGTTTCTATTTCATAAACGACCGAATTGGACAAATCCCATCCCGTCTGTGTTAATAGAAATAGTGCATGAGGGGCTGACAATCATACTGGTGTATTCGTAAATTGCACAAATTGATGTGATTTTGTTGCAGCTGTCAATATCATGCAAATACAAAGGAAAAATAATATAACTACAGCTGATGTGTATCAACACAAATGAAGAACTTTTTTTATTTTCTCAATACATAGATTGATTGCATGAAATACACCACTATGATTCTCAACCATTCAAATTTGGACAAAACGTTCTTGATCATTTCGACAAGAAAAAATGTCCAAACTTGATGGCAGCATGCTCCTAACTTATGTCGCTCTATTTCCATGATAAACTTTAGGTTATTCTATCAATTAGATTGTAATTTGCTAAACAAAAATATTACCGATAGCCGAGCACCATTGTTAAGTGGTCGTTATTGGCAGGTTCCACTTTTCTCTGGAACTGTTAATTTTTTTTTTCAAGAGACAGCAATTGTACGTCCGATGTATCTGACCCTTTTTCAAGTACATGTCTCGTCCGATTTTTGTGACTCTGTGTATTCTTGTAACACTCTTTTTTGTAACGCCCTTTATGGACCACCCCCAAAGGTGACAAATTCTCTCTGCGAAATGGGAATGCAAGCGCGGTCAATTTTGCCTCCAGTATCCATTAACGTCTTAGTCCATTCCCGTGGAAATGTAATGACCGCCAGTTGTGCAGTGGTCAGTTGGGGATAAAGTATCTTTTATTGACCCGCTGGACGGTGGCGCTTCTTTCGCGGTTTTTTTTCTCTTCTCTCTTGATCATTGTTGTAGGCTTCCCAATTATGTTTATGTGCCATCTATTTTTTTTTGTCCGCCTTTTCTTTGGCGGTGTTTTTACGGCTTCTGGAATTGCTTGACCACTGGCCTCCTCGGCAGCGCGATTACGCGACCCCGGAACGCGGCGCTGACCCTTTAGTGTTGGTAAAAAAGCGACTGGAGCGTCGTAGCGAAGCATCTTAAAAAGCAGGCCTGGAGGGCAGGGCCGTAAAAATGGCGGTCGTTAAGTGACCACACGTGATCAGTAGTGTTTATGGGCCCTTTAGAGCATTTTCACGTCTGTTCAAGGGCCGTTTTATACGTGACGTTGCACAATGCAGCCAGTTACTTGAAATAATGCTTATTCCGAGGTAAAATGAGGCAAATATCTGATTTATGATAAGAATGAAAAATTGGTTAATGGCAGCAAATAGGATTCTTATTATGATTGTTCAATTTTTCTTAGTGTCGCCCACTAGGATTTCCGTTTTGTTTAATAATTTCAAAATGCCCCATTTATGGGTATCCTTTATGAACGCCCCCTCCCCAAGCTACATCAACAAAAACCAGATTTTATTTTCGATGCACAACTAGAATATACATGTATAAACACACAGAACATGAATGTGTTCGCTTTTCCAAGAATTCCAACTGAAAGGCGAGATCGGCCAATAAACGTCGTCTCGTGTCAATGGACTGGCAAAAAGAGGAAAGGGAAATTTACTGGGTTTGGTTGGTGGCGAAAGGGAGACAGAAAAGAAAAACAATTTGGTAATGCAGGCAAGTAAATCACCCGGCCAACGAAAACAGGGCAATTTGGTCAAGCAGGAGGAGAACCCGATTGGTCATTTGTATATTACGGCGCGACGCTTTAAATTACGATCAACTGTTGGATGTAGACCTCTCTAGCAAAGACGTTCGATCGGTTGACCGGAAGATCAAATCGACAAAAGCATCTACTGGCATCCTCCGTTAGCACGTAGTCTTGGCCATTATCTCGTCTCGATGTCTGGACAGCGAATTCTGCGTAACGAAATTTGAATTTGCTCTTAGAATTTTATTACATTTTTCAAAAAAAATTTCCATGCAAATTTCAAATGAACTAAACACTTTGCATCACTTTATCATATTAATTATGTGACATGTTTTGTTAATTTGGATTTTTAAGGTAAATTTCTACTGAAATTAAAGAAACATGATACATTAAATAAGTCATATAATGTTTCGTTTATTTCAGTAGAAATTGGCCTTGATAATGTTAAATTGGAGAAAAAAGGTTATGAAACGTAATGACAGCTTTAAGGGCTGATAATATGTGGGTAATCGTAGGATATTTCAGTTTGTACTTTACTTGTACTGGAAAACTGATAACAAAAACAAGTGCGGAGACCAGATAAATGTGGAAATAATTTCAAAATTAGATATGCATGTATAACGTATAGATAAAAGGCTTGACTTAATCGTTCGTTGTTTTTAAAACATTTCGTATTTAACTTCGCTTTTCTTACATTACTTGGCAATTTGTGTACGGATAATGAATTATGATACCGAAGTTTTACAAAATTGAGTTATTTTCGCCGCACAGCAAGTATAACATCTTCAGTCAAGATGCCCTCGAAATCAGACTGACTGATACCATGGTTGAAAATTGTTTATATATGCAGAGGCATCTGTTTTGTGAATCTTTAATAATACACAATTTTTAACGAAATATCGATTGTCATGTGACGTCATAAACATGTGCCGTTGCACTTTTAAGTGACGTCACTCCGATGTTTGATTTCTCCTGAATTTTAGGTCTTTTTTAAACATGTTTCGACGAATCATGTGTTTTGTTTTTTTGGGGGGGGGGGGGAAGTTTCAACTATTGATCTGAAGCAGTTGGTTTTTATGAAGACCTGCAAGATGCATCGGCGTGTGTAGACAGGTTAGATTGCCTGGAAAAGGATTTTTAAGCAGCCCTAGGATATTTTTTTCTTCTTCCACAATTCTCATGCACCCCTTCTAGCGCCGAATATTGCGAAATCGATTCTTCTTTTCCTGCTATTCTAAAATTAATTTTTTTTTTTGGTAAAAATATTAATAATGTAACCCATATTTGCGAAGATTTGGGTCTATCACGTGTTGGCTCTGCCAAAAAGGCGCTCTGAGAATAAATGTTGCGCTATATGGTCGTTAGGTGGATACTTGCAATTGTTGAGGTTTTTAGTTTGGTGCAAATGGCAAGGGCGTTCCAAAAAACGCTCCTGAAAACATGGGATCCACATTCTTTTTCGGTGTTATATCTCCCAGGGTTTTTATCTGTTGGGCTTAGTTCCCATTGTCATTCATGGGAGGCGATCCCGGGCCCTCCCAGAGTAATCCACCAATTTTCGAAAGGCATTATCAGCGAGGTGTCGCAGTAAAACACGGCATTATTCCGGACAGATCAGAAAGTGCATAGAAATGGGCCACTTTACGCTAAGCCCTTAAGCGAGGGTCATCTGATCAGGACCTACGTGTAGAAATTGAGGTCGCCTTCGCAGGGAGTCTACCATGCACATTCCATCTAAATTTAAGTAAATTATCTCATTGAAAAGTTAATTGACTTGAATTACTGTCATTTATTTGTGACAGTACTTAAAATGTTAAAATTATTTTTAAAAATTCAAGTCTTTAAAATGTCATTGATTTCACTATAATGTAAAAACATGCAAAAACGGTAATTGCTCATTAAATGCTCGTTAATAATATTTGTTGCGCTGAAAGGTTTAATGTACTGTAAACTAAGGTTTAATTAAAGTTACGGTTAGTTTTATGTAATGAACTCGAATATTAGCTCATTTATAAAGGATGATCAAAGGAAGTCATTTTGACCAACAAAATTGCCGAATACTGAAGTCGTAATGTCCTTGATATGTGGTCTTATTTAGTCGAATTTTTGCCAAAAATTCACGTTAGTTCTCCACATACAATGACTTCAGAATTGAACATTAATGTCGTCACTTTAGGGTATTCGACCATAACTTTATAATGTACTGATCATTGAATCTGGATTAAAATTGATTCAAAACCACTTCATTCATGGATGCTAGTGTCAACAGTTGATTACACTGTTTTAATGCACTGTGATGTTACTGTCCCCAATTCCATTCTAGCTAGCTAGAGAGGTGGAGTCACCTCTCTTCTTCAACCTCTGACGTCCTTTATGGACAAACCTACACGGCTTCTAAAAATCTTTGACGATTTGAGATTGCCCTCGCCTCATTCCTTACCCATTTCCTCCAGAGGGTCATTTTGTATATTGAATGGCGATCCTCCTAAAAGTCTGGAAATGCCATCTTGGCCCAGCACTTTACACCGCTTTTTTGGGGGTTTCTGGTTTTCATTTCGTGGCACACACATGGAAATGGCAGATAATGTCTGTCATAATTCTCCAGGCATTACGAAAGCAATTTTATGTGTAACACGGTCATCGCCACGATGTTAGTGCGAGGGTCCCCCTACACTCCCCACTGGGGATCCTCCTACTTTACTACACTGCCTTCCTCTCATCCAATTGGTCCATTTTTTTCGCCTAGATTTTGACCGCGCATTGTCCCTTGAACTATTACTACGGTTTTCAACAAAAGGCTCTTTTCATGTCGTGACCAGGGGGCGCTGCTAAATAGCTGTTTTTGTGCTCCAAGGATACTTTCTATGCAGTATTTACCAAAATGATTTTCACTGTATTTGTGACATGTCAGCTCACTGCTAATATAACTGATCTACATTCCCAGTAAATGTCAAATATCAATTGAAGGCTAGCAAAAATATGAGGGCAACGTTTTCCATGTAAGTTCAAGGAACCCTAACCCTTGTATTAGAATTATTGTTAAAATACGAGCAAATACGTTATTAATTGTCCTTGAAAGTAGTTAAATTTAAGTCATTGGAGTAATTTAAATGCCTTCAAATTGGGTATATAACATATTTCGGTTATTGCTTTAATTCTTTAGCCTTTAGTCTTTGAAATGCCAAACAATTAGCCTGAACAAAATTGTTTTTGTTAAATGTCTGGTTAAATTTCGGACATTACCTACTTTAAAGTCAAATCATTAGTAATCTTTGGAAGTGCATGATATTTTTGCAGTTAAAGTATCTGAAATGGCATTCGAAGGTGTAGAAACGCTTACGTATCTAAAAATTAGATAAAAATAAGTTATTATGCTGACAGCTGTTAAGGCAATTGATTTATCACAAAAACAAAATTCTTCAAAAATGGAAAATTATGTTTAAATTGTATTATAGTGTCATATACTAAACGTCATTAAATATTTTATAAAGTCTTCAAAAGTCAATGATTTTGCATGGGGCACACTGTATTCAGACCAACAGACCAAATTTTTTTGAAAGGTTAAAATGTATTTTGACCGTTTTCGGTTTGAGCAATTAAAAAATGGTGAGGTTCGTTGCACTACTCCTCCTAATTGGTTATGAATATTGGGCAAAAATGTTTTTTTGAACCTGGATTTGGCGAATTATCAACTATTTTTTAGTATTTCAATTTCTGCTTTTTTTAAAAATTATTTCCCCGGATATTGCTTCCCTTCATATTCAGTATGGCATGTCAGTATTTTCGTGGTTAATCCTGCAAATTTGTTTATCCTTTTTAAGGCCGTTGAGTGCGTCTCGAACGTCTGTTTACCGTAGCTGAAATCCTCTAGAAAGCTGTTTTTTTTTACCCTTATCAGGGGATTTATGGGTCTCCATTTGATGAATTGGTATCTCTCAGCTCCACGCAGCGGCGTAATGCTTGTGGCGGAATGTCTGGATTGCATTTTTTAAAAACCGTTATTGAATATTTTGTTTGCTCGCTTCACAGTTTAATAAAACGCCGGGTCCCAAAAAAAGCGAAGGAAAAAATTGAAAAATGTTATGAGGAAAAAAAACGAAGAAAAAAATAAATAAAAAAATTGGACGGAAATTTATATCCTCATGCCGTATTGTATCAGTTGATTGCATATAAAGTAAGAATGGGAGGGGGAAAAACGATGAATATTAAAGAAAGAAAGAAAAAAAAGCTTAAGCTTATATTTCCTTTCATTTTCTGCTTATTCCTCTCCAAAGTACGCTCGGGACTTATCGAGCTTAACATTTTTATGACTGGAGAAAAAATGCGCAGACGTCTGAACATGTTTTCTGCACGCTTTTGGGGTAAAGCCCGAAACGCATGTAAAATAAACGCTTTTTTTCCCTCTGCGCAAAATGGATCTACTGGCGAAATTGGGGGGGATGAATACGCCAGACTGAATTACGCCGGAAATAAAATAGCTGGCATTTTCCGGAAAAATGAATTGGTAAACAGGCACCGAGGAGGCGTGGGAGGAACAGGAGGAGGAGGAAAAGAAAAACGAAATTGGGCTCGTGAAACCCGAGCCCGTTTCACAGTATTCTTCTGAAGTCGGTTTTCAAATGAAATTTGGGGATTGTTTTTTATGCTTTGGCTTGGGTTACTCCGTTTTGAACACCACGGTATCGGTGTGTTGGATTTCAGCTGTTCCTGGTGTGATGCTCGAAGATCCCTATGGTGCTTCAGTGGAATTTTTGGTTGCCTGGCAGAAATTAACGCCTTACAAGTTGTTAGGAAAAAAATGTGGGCAAATTGGGTAAAATTGAGCAATGTCCAATTGCATGTATTATTTGACGTTATGCTCTTTTGTGTTAAGGACTTTGGCGTATTCCCAACGAAACGATTTTAATGTTGCGTGCATCTTCAAGTAATATAACCACTTAAAAAAGTCATGCTAGCCAATGTTGTTTAACATTGGCTTGCATAACAAGAACTTTTTTTAAATATTTGTTTATAAATGCAAAATAAAAAATAATGTTATTTTATAAATAGTTAAATTATTACAAATTATTACAAATTATTGCGGAATTATGTACTAATGTTGAGAAATACTGTAAAGACAATTGATTTTAAATTGTCTCCTAGTTAAAGATTGTATGCAGAGCTTAGTTTGAAAGTTTTTTCCTTTAGTTTAGAAACTCATTTTAGAATTGAACTGATGTCGTTTTTCCTTATAAAGGCCTAGAACTGAACAAATAAACCTATAACTGATAAACCACACATATGGGGAAATATTTTATGCAATCGAGCGTGACACTTACGCTCTAAGTGATTGCCTATCTTTAGGGGATTGAAATTTTGCTGGGCTAGAGGCGCTTCGTGATGCATTCTCGGGATGACACCACTTTAAATGCAGTTGCGCTGTTCTGACATACAAATCCCCCAAGCCACTAATCTATCCTCCTTCTGATAAACCGCTAATTTCGACATATCTGCGAAAATATTGTTAAACAGCCCTCATTATGCAGGCAATCTCTCATAGCACTGGGGCTCTAAGTGATTGCCTATCGACAGGGGCGATGCTATTCCAAGATGCAAGGGTAAGTTGTTTCGGTCGCTGGATGGCGCCACTTAAAGCGCAATTTCTCCAAACGTATTAACTCGCGCGAATCAGCGGCTCGTTAACTTTAATTTGACTTTCAATTCGTTTAACTCGCCGTAATGGTGATTAGGGAAACTGGGGCAATTTCAGAGCACTAACGTGTTTTTTTTTCTTCTTCTACCGTATTTTCGCACAAGGCGCCTGCTTCGTTTTATGGATGTTTTAAGGGGGCCTGTGTGCGCCCCCTGGCGGCCCCTCACTAAGTCGCGAACACGGACCAGATGAGCGTGAGTTATGTAGATGGCGCGGCAATAAAGATAAATTGGTGCGCGCCATTGCATAGATTGCTCCATAAATTTCTTATGGCCGTCTCAGTTCTTTTATTTCCTACTAAACCCTCTTGTTTTATGAATGCCCTCATTTGGGAAAGGGGAACAAAAAAAATGGGGGAATGGTATTGTGGTGGCGCTGTTGAATGACTGAAGGGGTGGAGGAGAGGGGGATAACCTCCCCCTCCCCCCCCCTTTCAACCGCTGTCTTCACCACCGTCGTATCTCTTCGGAATATTAATATTTGGTGCACGTCGGGACGAGAGGGTAGGGAAATAAAAAGTGGGGGTAAACCCAGAACTAGGGGACCTTATCGGCTTTCGCATTTGCGAGGTCGCTATTTGATGGGGGTATAAAAGGCTTCGAAAGGAGCGCCGCCCTAGTGTTATTCACTCTGACATTGAATGTAGATGGCGCTGGCTTAGGCCTCATCGCGTGTTGCCTAACCTGCTCTCTAGATGGCGCTGTAGGCGGGTGCCAGCCAGCCACTGTAAATAGTTTCGTACTAATTGCATGGAGTCCGCAGGTCATATTATAATAATACGTTTTCATCTTCATATAACTAATAATTTTGTTCTTTTCTTCTGTACTTAAATATTCGTAGCACCAATTGCGTCAACAAAAGTCTTACCAAATCCTGTAAATTCCCTGAAGTACATGGAAAAATGTTGTTCCATATTTTTGTGAATCATAACTCCATGCGCAAATGGTTGATTTTTGGAAAAAGACTTCAGTTTTTATGGATTGGCAAAATTGGTTTTGTTCGTTAATCTTTCACAGATAATTATCAAATGTATAATTTTGGGACGTTGGTTGAATTTCGGAGAAGTTCTGGTTTAGAGTTTAGCATTGACTCGTATGGGATTTTGTGAGGTATGTGCGCTTATAGTAAAATTTCTACCAATCAGTCGATATTTTTTTTTTCTTACAGCGGATTTTGATATGGATTATTTTTTCCCCTCTTTTAAATTAAATGAACTCCCGAATGCATTTAATCGAAAGTAATTAGGCGCATTAAAACGGCAGAAAAAGAAATGATTGCCGCACTTATTTTTAGGCCAGCCTCAAATTACCCAAGAGGTAGACTTAAGAGTTGAGGAGGAGGAGCAGCTCTAATTATTATTAGTATTGCCGGTATTTGCTGTTGTAAAAATGCAATTGCATTGAATTTTCTCTCAATTATTGGTATGCGAACAACCTTATTGCATGCCTGAAACTTCCCTTTAATTAGACTAAAAGCAATTTTTTGTAGTACATTTCTGTTTGCGTTGTTGGGGTCCTTCCAAGGGGATGGGGAGTTGGGGAAGTAGGGGTCAGCGATTTTGAACTGAAAACATGTCAACAACTTGCATTAAACGCTCCTTTAGATGTTGGTCAAACAAAAAATGGACGTTATTCCGTTCCATAAGTAATCGACATAAACACTGACTTGTTCAAAAGAGTTAGATCATCATTATATTATTCCTAAATACAGTACGTCTAAAGTACCTGTAAACTGTAATGTCCCCATATTTTTAGTAAATTGTTTGTTTATAATTTACATAATTTTATTGGCAAATAAGTTCATATGTAATTACAACCTCATTTATATTAGTCATGTTCTGTAAAAACGTGACATTATTTTTATTGAAATAAAACGACACTATTTCATGTTTTGGGCTGTTTCCGATAATCAAAAACTTTTATGAGTTGACTGACCCAAAACTGCTTGAAAAATCATGAATTTTGTATTCATGGCTTTGTTTTAATGTATATATATAGCTTATTTTTGTCATGCACGTTCATACCATTTGTTAGTTTGCAAAATTTAACATTTCCATACGGGTTTTCTGTAGTCATCCGGGGTCAAGACGAAAATCCATAGGAATTGGCCTTTGCGAATACGCCTCTTTCTGTCTATCTTCATATTTATTTGCTTTGATGTTTGCACTTATTATTTCGTTTCTCGGCGCACAATTTTGCGCTTAACACATGTTTAAACAGCGGTTCAATCGGCGCTTTCAAGAACGCCCTCCGCGCAATTTCGACAAACTTAATGGAGGGAGCTCGTTAATTTGCGGAAATAAAAATTGAAACGCATTTTTATTGCGAATTAATCAATGGAAACAAGTCGTTCATTCGTCCCTGAATACGCCTACTAAGTAGGCGAATAGGAAGAATTAAAATTGCGATACAAGAGCGTTTGTTTAATCATTAAGACTTAGGCTCCTCTTCGGAAAGGCCGCTTTACACTGACACGATATGAGCCATATGCACGTGTGATAGCATTATATCCGCATGGACATATCAAAGTGTGACGTAATTTGCCGCTGTTGAGTTCTTATTGTCATAGTGTAAAGTGGCTTTAAGGCATCATAACTGCCATGGATAATTTTTCTAATTTCGAAAAATAAATTCAGGAAAATGAGTGAGATTAAAAACTTCGTCCACTTTATAAGTGTCTACAAAGCGTTAATGTCATTGAAACGTCATTAAATTAGTCTTACAATGTTAGAATCATTGATTGTTCATACTTGGACATTTAATCAAATGAAAGCGTAGCAAAATGTTTTATTACAAACTTTACAAAACAGCTTTTTTTTAACTTGTTCGTAAATTGCAAACTTATTAACATTATTTAAAAAAACTATTAAAACATCAGAAATTACAAGCCGTTAAATGTTTTAAGTCATTGGAATGTCTTGATTGTGCATTAACAATGAAACAACAGGTTTTTATCTTAATAGCAGACCTTACACGATCATTACGTCATGACATTACCACCCTCATTACTTGTCAGCGTCAGCCGTGCAAGATCATGTTAAATTCCCATCATTACTGGCAAACATTCCACTTCAGTTTACTTTAAACGGTCATTAGTAATTTCATTCTCAGGTAATGTCATGCATGCAGGTAATGACATTAGTAATAATCGCGTGAGCCTGTTTGTAATGTGAACTGAAATGGAATGTTTGCAAGTAACGATGTGTATTTAACACGATCGTCTACGGCTGACTAGTAATGATGGTTGGGAATATCATTAGTAATGATCGTGTAAGATCTGTTGTAAAATTGTTGCAATTTCTCATCGTTATTTCCTCTTTAAAACAATAAGTAAACCTTAGATTAGTTCTTAATCGAGGTTGACATTTTTTTCGTTTGCTTTTAATTTATGAGGGAAATGATTCAAACTTTTTTGGATTGCATTCATTGCTGAACCTGATTTCAGCTCTAGTGTGGGTTTTTTTCTCTCGAAAAGTAATTTTTCGTTCTGTTAGTGATTGCCGTGTTTGCTCTGCGCTCCGCCAAGTGGCGCTTGGTCCAACGGCGCTCCTGCTCCCGACGCCAGATGAAATATGTTGTGGAGTGATAAATGCGGCTTGGCGAGTATTTGTCATCGGGGAGTTGTTGTTGCGAATGAACATCTCTTCTTTTTCGTCGTAATGAATGGATTGACGCTAGGGGGAGTATTAGCGGAGTAAAAAGCCTTTTGCCGAAGCTCCCCTGGGACCACTTTTATCAATTGCAATTTGCATAAATGATGCACGATTCGGCACTGTCTAATGCCGCTGTCAGCGCAGATGAAATAAATTAATTGGGCTGGAGCGCCTTAGCTTTTAGGCTTCTGCCCTCTCAGCCTCTGCAGTGCGATTACACGCATTGAGCAACCGGAGCGCCCTCTGGCACGCTTCTTTCCGCCATATTTGCCGCCTGTGGGTTTCTAATCACAGGCTTTGACCAAGAGCGTTATTTCTACACTTTCATTAGTTAATTATATGTCGATTTTAATGCTTGTTGAATTTCTAACTAGCAGAAGTTTCAGAATGGTTGAGTTAACGTCCGTTGTTGCAAACTGCTTCCATGCATATTCTGCTTTGCAATAGTTCTGAGTGATTTTATGAAGTTAATTTAGAAATTTTTACACATACAGTAGCCTGTGTCTTAATTTATATGTAAATGTTCGACTTGCGCGGTGATATTTAACAGACATATGTCAAATGTTTGAATTATGACCAGAATAGTCAACGTTTTTATATTAATGACTTAATGATTCTTCATCGGTAAATTATTTTAAAAATTAAAATAGAAAACATTGCGAATCTGAAATCTTGCAATGGATAGAAAAATGTTGTAATCTATTCATGTTTCTTGACGTTCTCAGATAATCGAAATTGTACTTTTGTGCCAATATTTGTCATATTATTTTCAATCTTTTGAAACTCAAACTGAAGTTGATGCAAAAAATGTAGGCAATAAATTCATCACTGATTAAGAATTCGATTAATTCTTTTAGAATTTAGATTGTTCTAGAGATCCAGAGGTATCTACCTCAAGATTCCACTATTATTAGACGAATGCCTCTCTTTGCGTCAAAATTCTTCTCAGTCTTGTTCGGATTTCTTTCAAATTAGTTAAGATTTTTCATCAGATTGCTTCCTCATCGCATTTTTCCCCAGGGCTGTGGCCACTTGTTTAATATACTCCAAGTGGTCAAGCGCAGAAAGGTTGCAAGGGTCATCGAGTGGTCAACTTTATCCGCCCTCGCGCTGACCTCTGTCATTGATTATTCGGAGAAACTGAAAATCACAAATCAGTGGTTGTTTATCTTTCTTTGGTTGGTTCGACTGTTTGTTGATAGAGTAAATTAGATCGGGCTCGGAGTCTCTTTTTCTTGTTTGTTCTTTTGGATTTGCCCAGGGATTTGCTGCCCCCTTGCGGGAATTGGCCATCAGTTCGGCTTATAATTGTATAAAATGAAGTGGACAGCTCAAGTCGTCTCTCTCAACGTTCACTCGAGTGGCTTCCTGGTGCTATTATTGACATTTTCACTTCGATCTTCAGACCGAACACCTCAATTTGCAATCGCCTTTAACTTCATTAGCTTCTTGACCGCAACATCAGAGAGCTGTCCGAAAGTCCGATCGAGGTCTGGTTGTATACGGTGAAAAATATACAAAACTTGCCTCAAGTTCATTTCGTTATAAGTTGTTCTGAAATAACATATGCTTACAGTCGCTAAGTATTTAAGGCCGGTGACGGTAGCGTACTGAGTTGAATTGAATTTCTCATGCGATAACTTTAGCTCCTGAGTACAGTGAAACCTATCAATAACGAGCACTAATTCACTAAATAGAACGTAAATATGATGTCATTTACGTCAGTGGCATTCTTCCAGTTCCATAAATAACTTCTCTCATTGGTCATTCTTTTCCAATTTAATAACTTGTTTAAATAAAAGCTGCAGACAGGCGATCTATTAACGTCATCAAATGGCATCATTTTTAATTAACCTTGTATTAATGATCAATTAATCGAATGGCGTAAGATGACGAAATTTATATTAAAATTTTACGTCATTTTTCATGGAAAAGAGGCATTATTATAGATTGAAATTTTACGTGATTTGATATGGAAATAGGAAAGCACGTGGTCGGGACAGTATGACGTCAGTTTCAGTTCCTTTTCCAAGTCAAATGACCTCATTTTTGTCGGAATAAAGTAACGTGTAATTTACTGTTACATGAGATGTGATGCAGAATTGAAGGGTCAGTTTATTCTGCGATTAAAATGGGACTGAATCGGGCATCTCCGTCGTGTTTGCCGATTAAACGCTTCGTGGTGCAACTGAACATTAGCGTTATCGCTTTTTCTCGCATATTTTGTCACGTGAATTGGAGGATTTTACGGGGCCTAATGGCGTAATGCGTTGAATGACGTGTACATAATCCAAATCCATTTTTCGCCATAATGGGGTGCGCGTTGAACTTAATAATAAAAAACTGCCTTTTCCCGTCTCCATTTTTTTTTCCTTTTCCCTTAACATGAATGTGAATTCATTGGATTTGATTCGCTGCCTGATTTCTGCCTGGCAGCACTCGCATTTCATTACTACGTTCCGCCTGGGTCTATTTATAGACGTAAATGGAAATTGGCACTTTCCATAATGGAAAGTAGTAGCGATCGCAGCCAGGGTGTCCGATAAGGAGCTTTTTTCAAAATTCACAAAAATTTTAAGCAGTTTCGTAAAATTCTTGTTTTTAAACGGTAGTGACTTTCAAGCGTGGTTCTGGCTTTGAAACAATGTATGTAGGTCATTAAAAGTCCTGAAAAAGACATACTATTGGCATCAGGACCATCCTTGGTGATGACTGGCTAAAAGGAAACCCAAAGCATGATATTTAGATATCACGTCGGTTTGGTCGATTTTCATTAAGGATATTTTATTTTTTATGTATGGGTAAGGGTGTCTTATGTCGTTAGGTCAATAAGGTCAACGAAGTCATAAACTTATTGATTTATATTTCGGTCATTATATCCTTGTTGAACAGTATTTAAGTTATCATTATAGAGCCATTTACTTTGATGGTTTTGGCATTGGACTGTTTGGCAAAAAACCAAGTGTACTGTGTTTCACAAAACACTTTTATTGCTAATGTGTTTATCCCCATAAAATTGGTCTTAAATTGATTATTGTTCAATGGATGTTAACGTCCCATATGCTTACTGGCTGCAAACATTAAATTTAATTAATTAAAGTGCTTGAAATACTCAATTCTTGTATCGATAACTGTTTCAAAGTGTGTACAACTCCATATGTATGCACTTCTAACGGCATTGAAAAATCAACGTTCTTACTGACCTTGGAAAAAGTATCAAGTCTCAACATTATACATGTACAATAATACGGAATTCCCCTATTTTTCCACAATACACCGTTTCTATTATATCGTGTAAACATTTTTGATAAAGACGGGGAATTTTGTTCAAAAACCTGGAAATGCCAGGGAAGTTAAGAATTAAATTAGTTGGAACCCTGAAAAAACTATTAATCAACCGCTTTTCGTTTTTTAATGTTCGAACGTCCAGAAGCCGCTGGGGGCGCCATGAGCTGTACCTCTCTTTTTCGTTTCGTACCTGGTGTGGGGGTGCTCGTTGGGCCTTATGTTCCCCCACACGCCATAAACCATAATTTTACGGCGGTCGTAACCGAGATCGTTGGTCGTTATGCCGCCGGAATCGGGTTTATGTCGCTCCCCGCCCAAAACAAAATGAAAAAAGAAACGATCTTTTTTTAGCGAAATGCGGCGTGAAACTTGAATTTTGCGTTGCGCGCCTGTCGTTAATTGTCCGTAAAACGATAATTAGCACGTTGTGCGTGGCAAGGCGAGAAAGAGAGAATGAAAAAAATGTGCCCATAAAAAGGGCCTTTTTTAACAAGTGAGATAAATGTCGAGCGTAAAAAAGCGGTGACGATAAGCGGGGTGTGTGGGTTGGGGGGTGTAGGAGCGAAAATCGGTTATTACGAAGCTTCTTTTTTATTATAATTATTTATTTTTTTTACGACGGGAACTCGGTTTTTAATGAGCTAAGACTCCTTTCGCAGCTCGTTTTTGTGTATTTATTTAATGCCCCAGGATGGCTACTTAGGCGCTTTTTACGACCCATAAAAACGCGCATTTTTCTGCAGGCGATGCCAGCGCTATCACGGCGTTGTTTTACCCGAAGGCGATACGCCTAAGCCTGAGGGGCCGAGGGGGGAGAGTCAGGTAATTTTTAAGGATATCATACTGTTTCTAGGGGCCCTCAATCTTTAGGTAAAAATTAACCCTGTCCTTCGAGATATGGATTTTCGGCAGCAGTTCAAAACTTCGCTCTTTGAAAATGGCGCCAGATGCCTCATTTTTTTTTCTTCACCTGGGCCATTTTAGGGAGTTTTTACAACCGAAGCGAATTTAAGATGAAATACATTTTTCACGGGATGCACGTGCACGCAATTTCCAATTGTTGTGGCCGATTTCGTCCGTCCGTTACCCCCGCCAGACCCCCCCCCCCCTCCCTCTCCAATAAACCCCATTTTTCTGATTATTGTTACGATGTGCGTGTACCCATTGTGATTTTCGCTAAAAATATTCGTCACGCTTTTGGGGGAGCCTGCACCAATCCGTCTTGGTTGGTATCCCCTGGTCCAGGTGAGGGGCTGCTACCTGCGGACCTCCAATGGGTTCTGTTCCCATTCGTTGCGCCTCAACTTGACCTTTAAGGAGCAGATTCGATACGCCATATTGAGGCTTTCGGCTGGGGATTTTCAATTATGGACCTTCGGCCTCCATTCAGAAACTTTTTTTTGGCAAATAAGTCAGGATTTCTCTGTCATGAAATAGGTTGTTTGAATTGCACTCTGTGTCCTTAGATGGGGACTGAGGAGAGGTAAACAATAAGCTTTTTTTAAGGGGGAAGGTGGGGGTATGGGGTAGTTGAATATTTCTCCTGTCAAAGCGCTTCTTGAAGTCAGACCCAAATTGCTCATTCTGAAATTATTTGGAGCTGAAAGGCTAAACATTAACATGTATTCATTATTGGTAATTTCCTGTTTCTGTTTGCATTGGCTTGCAGGTCATTAAAATGTATTGAAAAGTCGTTAAATTTTTATTAGAGTATACTGTAGTTTATTTTACTGCCTCAGTCAGTCGCTGGAGATTGAAAAAGCCATGATTTAATGTTATAAATGAAAAAAAAACCTTGTTCTTAAATAAATGAGTTTGTTAGTGTGTTAAAATTCTTTTTAAGAGATTACGAAGTTCTTTGAAAAATTATTCCATTGGCGTGCAGTTTTCAAGAAGACTTAAGTTTCGATTTCACAGCTATATTTTAAATTAATTATCGAATCGACGAAATTTGCTCAAGATGGTCGTCTTATTGCTAACCAAGTAACCGACCACGCTGCATTGGTGAATGCCCCGATGTCTGTGAGTTTCGTCACGTAGTCTTCCCCTAAATGAATTTGTGCGTGAACGTTTGGAGGCTTTTCGCCAGTTTTGAGCGCTGCCGTGTCTAAGCGAGAAAGAAAGAAAGCAACAAAATGCTGATGCGAGATGATTTTGAGATTCTCTGATTAGCTATTCCGCTGCATGTCGCCAGATTGGATTTGCTTTCGATCTGGAATTGGAGGGTTAATTTTTCACCGTATTCAATCGGCAGTAAATCGAGGAGTGCTGAGATAACCAATGAACCTGAGGCCCCCGTTTCGTTCCGCTTTTCAACGGCAGGTGGCGTGTCGATTGAACAGTGAAAATGGGATGCAATAAATACATGTACGTGGAGGTTGTCCAATTCGTACCATAATGGACGTCCTTAACGGAAGTAAATTTATCAACTGAATTAGTGTTACTCAAATGATACGTGAATTTGCAAGCAATTAAATTTACTTTAAATCGTGTTCAACCACTTGTAAGAAGTGATTCAAACGTGTCAACTCCTTGAAACGTTACTGGTGTTTTGAATTATCACTAGCTGATACCAAATCCCAGGAATACGTTGAATTATGATGGTACTCCGTATGGGTAGAATTATTAGAATATTGTTCATGATATTTTTTAATAAAACAATAACTATTTGTATCTTATATAGTAGGTTAGTTTTGCTAACCAGAATTCGCGGACTCCTATCATGTAAACGTTCGGCAATTGAGAATTCGTTGATGGATTAATCGTTGGATTACAGTTTGTTCAGAGATCTTCAACAAATGGAGCCACGTGATGATGCGCCTCATTGCCTGGGTGGCATTCGAATGCGTAGACTTTGAATTATTTTCGTTTTTTTTTTAAACTTAGTTTTTCGTGAAAATCTTGAGAAAAAAAAGATTGAAAAAGTCTTTTTGCATCAAATCTGTCGAAATTGAATTTCTGGTGACTTTCAAAGCGCACTCGACAGCGTTTCCAACATTTTGTCGCCTTATTTCCTGGATATTTCGACGGGAAATGCAAAAGACGTTATCATTTCCTCGAGAGTTGAATTTCGTCGCCTTTTCATATCGCTTCTTGCTGGCGTATATTTTTATTTCTGTTAAGAGATCTACTCCAAAAGTGGCAACGATGAATAACATTTCGCTTTTTTTAGCTCTCACTTGCATGCATTTTTTGCCCAATTTCCTTTTTTTTTTTTCGCGGTGTTTTTGTCGCATTTTCTTAGTGAATAGCCGGCCGCGAATGAAAAGCCGCGCTCGGTTTGTATGCAAAGTGAATATTTTATAGGACTGCATACTCTCGCGTCGTAAACTCAAATTACTTTTCGGCTTGAAATAGTGGCGAAAATGTGCAATATTCAAATGTTATTCCCAATTTATGCGTGGCTTACGTGAATAAGAATTTAATTATATTTTGGTCGTTTCGCCACCGGTTCTTGATTCGCAATATCCATGTGCATTTACATATAGGTTTTCGTGAATAACTTACAAACCAACTTCCTGTATTTTATTACCAGGTATTAACCGTCGGATTTTTATTTTTCAGGTGTCCGACACTGGGTCAGATCTTTTCACAACGGCAGCTCCAAAACGTAAGTTGATGGGCATTAAACTCATTTTTTACTAACAATTTGTGATTTATTAGATTTAATGACTAATCTTCGACTTTTGTGGGGTTTTCATTGAAAGTAAACTCGATATGCAAATGGATTATAATCCCAATATTTGAACTCAGAAAGATTTTTTTCGAAATGCGAAGAATGGTGGGTAATTTCAAATCTGGTTTACACGGATTCTGTGTGGTTTTCGGTGGTATCGTTTGAATTGTGTAAAAGATGCAATAATGTTCATGGTTTTATCACAATTAGAGTGGATTCGGTAAAATTTACTACTGAAAAAATCGTTTTAATACTCGGTATTGACTGGCACTTCAAATGTGTGGGGTATGAAATCAGCAGATTATTACTGTATATATATTTGGTCCCTAAAAATACTAAGAAGTTGTAAAAAAATGTCTTAAATATCCTTTTAAAAAAAAGGTCTACATACTGCATTCAAAAAGTCCCAAAACTACTTAACAAAATGGATAACTTTATAATTGTTTCAAGGTAATGGATGGAGAACAAATTGAATCTTTTTGTAGAAGTGGCCCTGTTAAAAAATAATGCATTTTAAAGGCATTACCTTCTAAGAAAAAAATCTTGAAATAATCCTATGGCTTATGTTTAATTTAAAATAGCCTTAAATTTCAAATCTTAGACGTTATTAGCGACCCTGCTCCTCGCGTAAAGGTTGAATTGTGAAATTCAGGTAGTTTCCAAAGCTATGGAACACAATTCATAAGAATTTCCAAATATTTGGAAAAAAATGAACTACAGCTGAAGAAGTTTGGCTGTTGTGTATAGCATGGTTGTAATGCTGGATTGCCCCCAGTCCCATTCGAAGATTGATGGAAATCTGGTACCTCTCATGTTTTTTTTCCCCCTTTGCTATTTCTTCTCTCCCCCTTTTCAATCCCTATCTCATTGTTGTGGCATCTTGAAGATCCTGTTTTAAAAATGGCTGACAATTCCTCCCCTCGGCCCCCAGGGGCGCTAAGTGAGGCATTACTTCCCTCGAGTGGCGCTGGCACTTGTAACGGCTCCAACGTAATCAAATAGGCCACGTATTTAGCTGCTAATAAAATCTCCATTGTCAAAACAAAGACGCTGGCAATGGGGAAACTGCAGATTAAGGGGCGCAGGTGTTTCTATTCATTAACAGCTCCTGGCACAAACCGCTCGTAAATCCCCACGCTGATTGGCCGCCACTCCTCCCCCGGGCACGACGGGGTGGGAAAAAAAAGGGTTTTGGAGTCGAGTAAAAAAGCAACAAGAACGATGAAAGATTATCTTCTCGACTTCAACTCTGCCAGAATGCCTACGTGGCCATTGTCTCCGTTTTTTATGGGCTGCCTCCTTTTTTGAGTCCAAGGGATGATGGAAGGAATGAAGATTTCGTCGCGGGGGGCCGCCGTTGCCAGGCGACGACTCGCCGGGGGGCGAAGCGGATCTTCGGAAGTAATGCGATAACGTCTGCGTTCGGCTTACCCGTCTTTATTTAACTTTTTTTTTTCCCTCGGAGTTATTTAGCCGTAATGAACTGTCGACAGCGATGATGGAGGGCGCGGCCATCTTGGATTCCATCATTCCACGCAGACCGTGCATGAACCTCTGGCGTCTGTATCTTGAACTGAAATTCCACAAACACTCCACTCAGATTCGATTGTGGCTCAAATTAGCCATCTATACGCTATTTTATGTTTATAAGAGCGTTTGGCGTTGGCTTAAGACAGGAAATGTTTGCCTATAAAAATGCATACACTGTATTTCCTTTATCTAAGAGCTGGGTACTCTGGGTGTCCGCTTTTCGTTATAGTCGTTGATGGAAATTTAGGTTTTTTAAATCCTTGCTTAATCAATGAGTTAGGCAGTTTAGGAAAATGCCAACATTATTTTACGTGCGACATACATGTACGTGTATTTATTCCGTTTAAGTTATCAGTTGAAATATTAGGGGGTTTTTTTACGGTAGACACCAAATGCTTTTTATTTTAAATTTATTTGTTCAGCCTGTACAAATCATGTACGCTTTCGTGTAGCCATATTTTCAAATGCATTTACTTTGTATTTATCAACATCTGCTACTAACCCAGAAAGAATCATTACACATTTTTTTTGCTTCAAATTTTTATTATGATCGCTAAATATAACTTTTTCCCGTGTATAATATTTTCCTCTCAGTGAAGTTATTTAATAACAAAAAAATATGTTTTGTAAACAAAACTTCTGCCCTAGAGAACAATCTATGGAAATAATAAAAAGGTATATTTGAAGCAAAAATGTGTAATTTGTTTTGTTAGACTGAATTTAATAGACATGTAAATATCACTGATAAGGCAATTAAATCTTGGCCCTAATTTTGAAAAAGTCTATTTGGTTGGGTTATTTTCAATAGACATTTACAATATTTTTAGAAGAATGTAAGGTAACAATTTTAAAACGTGATCTAGTTACATTTATTTTCATGATCCTAATGCAGGCTTTTATTGGCTGCGCATTGCTTACAATGACGAAATGCAGTGAGCTTTAATAGATTTATACAAGTGCAGTGTATATCCACATGCATGACTAACTAAATCAATAGACCTTCTTCCGCTGTCATAAGTCGAGTAAATTTGTTAAGATGCGAATTTTGACGTCATTATTGCATTTTGCTCTCTTCTCCGACGCTTTCGCGGAGGGCGAATGATTGAAGGGCGTTAATCTCGCTTTTCACTTATTTGTCTCATTTGCCTCTCCAGCAATTGAAATGAGAAATTGAAACTAATAAGCATCTCGAGCTCAACGCCAGCTCTGCTCGCTTTTCACAAATCATTTTCACGTGTAAAAGCTCATTTAAGGATCTGTCAGTCACGGCGCTGCCGCTAATGGAAGCTGTTTAGCGGCGAATTTTCTGATATGAATAACGCTTTACGCGCTTTCCCCAGCGTCGCTTTATCAACGCCTAAACGCCCAAAAACCAAATTGGATGACGTTTTGCTGGAATGGCATTTTGGCAGAGCTGAAATACGGCAATGGATGAGGACGCTTCCGCCTCTGATCATCCATTTGGGAGCGTGTACACTGACAATCATATCTCCAATCAAGATGGAAGCGAAATAAAGAGTACGGCTCTGTTTTCGTGTTCATTGTACGAAGTCTGGAATCAAACAGTCATCTTGTTCTAACCTGGAATGATAAAGAGCATCTCTCTTCGTCTTAGAACATAGTTGTTTAGACGCCAGATTTAGATGTTGTCATTAATAGTTCGAACCGGTTATTTTTTCCACTTTCCCCTCCCCACCCCCCACCCCTGGGAAAAGATTCTGTTCAAAAATCTCTCAAAGAATGAAACAAAAAAATTGCGTGGCCAGTGAAGCAGGACCAAACGCTGTTGACCTACTTGTGTGCCTGCATATCCTTGAAAAAAATCGTTAAATCAACATTAGGGACACCTTCTTAAAGTTATTATAATTTATTTATTTCTTCTGCTAGTAAAAATCCTATGATTGAACAACGTGCAACATCATAATACATTGTAGATGTTCAGCTGAACTCCCAAAACCCCATGCGCCAAACAAAGATTTCTATGGTGCATGGTCTATATATGGTTGCTATCTAAGTTTGCGTTTATTTACAAACTTGAGTATATTGTGTAGAAATTCGTTGACGTTGGAATGTGTATATACAAGCCTAGGGGTGCCAGTGGCTTCCCATTTCCGCTTTTGATTGCCCTTGTCCTCGGTGGTGGCGCTGTGCTGCCGCACACTCGATACGCTGTATAAATTTGGGATAATTTTTTATCCCCTTTAAAAAAAAGTGGGGTCGCCATATGGGGCCCCCCTGAAAACGCCGTAAAAACAATATACGATTATAAACTGAACCGGGTTTTTACGAGCGTGCCAAAGGGAAAATCAATAAAACATTGTTTCTGATGGCAGCTAAAGAAAACAAATATTCTCTCGGTTCATTTCATTCAGCAGCCAGTGAAAATAAAAAAGGCCTAAAAGAGCGATGGGTGGGTAAAGAGGGATGGTTTAAGGCAGAGGGGGATATCCCTCGGGGAGGACGAGGAGGGGACATGAAAAAATCGACATCCGAAATGACATTCGTGAATGAAAAATATAAAAAGCCAATGTGGAGGAAATCCTCAAATGAGGTTTTTGTGACGGCAATAGCGAGAAAATCGATATCTCGAAAACTATTTGAGATGCTGTGAAATTCTACGCTAACATTTACTTCAAAGTTTTGACCTGATCGAATGGGAAAATCTATATTCGGAGTGATTTGTCCTTGGAAATCCATTGCATTAGGGCAATTGTTCTGATATTCTAACTGTAATCAAGTAATAGATTTTTAAATTTCGAAATAGTGTGCACTAAGATATTTATTGTTGAAAGGCAGAGAAATATCTCCATGGTTCTTGCTAACCTGAGAAGTCAAGGGAGAGAAAAATGGTAAGTGATAGTCAGGGAAAATTACATTTTTGGTCTGAAGCCAGGGAAATTCTGTACGGATATGCACTGAATTTTGATGGTATTTCCAATGGAATGTGCTCTAAGGACCAAGGAATTGTTTATAAATAATATGTTCCTTTATTTTAGTGATAAAAATGCACTTGTCCCTAAATCATTAGAGCTGCAAAAAACCTGTTGGTTTGTTATTAATAAATGTAACATTTGATGTGTTTTTGTTTTTCAAAAAGTCAGGGAAACTTACTTGGGTTGGTCAGGGAGAGGATTTCGCAAATGTTGGCATGAACCCTGATCTCGAAAACTACTCAAATAAGGAAAGATGTGCACTTGTGCGTGTATATAACTAATTAAGAGTATTTTGCCATTGTTGCATTGATATACTAACTGTAGTTGCTTGTTACTTTTTAAATCATTAATTTTCATCATGCGAAATGCCTGATATTGACAAATATATATTTTATTGAGCATTCTAAAATTAATAATTTATTGAATGAAATACGGTTAAAATGCATTGTCCTATTTTCATTTGATCTGTTTATTTTTAAGGTTGCTGCAAAAAATATCTATTGTTGTTGTGCGTTTAGTTCATGTGGCAACGCTGTTTTCATGTCGGCATAAGAACAGTCCACATTATATACCAATATTTCTATGAAGTTTCTGCCAGCAGTGTAATTAACTCGAATGGGTAGTTTAAACTTTCGGCGAAATAAAAGGGGGAGATAATGAATATCTAGCTTTCAATGTTTGTATTGACTATCGAACCATAATTTTTACATTCTCTTGAATTTCGTCTACAATTTCTGGTAAAAACTTCAGGGCAGCCTGCGTACGTTTCTCAAGTTTGAAACTTGAGAATTTGTACTGGATAAACAACGTTAATTGCCCCAGTTTTGCTGCCTAATAAATACAGTGTATAATGAAACGTAATAGTCGGTATTTACTTTTTATGTAATATTCATTTTCAATTCAAGAATACTTTATCAAGAAATATAAGTGACAAAAGGTGAGTTGATGAGATCACACTCTAGTTCATGCCATAATTCATAGTTGGACATTCATGCCAACTGGAATTGCCTTCTAAACCCTGTTGCAGACATCCATTTATGAGCGATCCCCGCTTGGGTTTTGGCGAAATTGGGACACCAACGCTGTAAAGGTCTGCAAAAAATGAGTTCAAAAGATTGCACTTATTATTAATTCTTTTAAGTCTTGGTCCTTACTGTTCATTTAGACATCCCAGACATCTAGTTACTTGCATGTTTTTTATTTAATGTATTAATCTACCCTTCCATCTAAAACAACAGTTACTATATATAGTGATATCAGTATAGAATCGAAGACTGATAAATGTAATGGCATGTTTAAAAACGTCGCAAAAGGACGATTTGTAACCATCCTCGAATGACCTCATCTAAGAAAATAACCACGTGTTAATGATCCATTTATTAATCATAATGTCGAAATACCTTTTATATTCAGTTATGACGCAATGTTAGCTAGAAGGAATTTTTTTTCAGATTAAACTCATTTAATATGGAAATTGGACGACACCTGTTAAGGACATTTTTTGAAATCAGTTTTTTGTCTGTTTTCTATGCAAAATTAGTACTATTGGTCAACATTTGTACTGCATGTACATGGGACGGTGAGAGGGGAGGGGGAGTTGTCCAATTCGAACGATAATGGACTAGAGGGGGATAGGTGTTCAAGAAGTCGACGACCCCAATTTATCAATATGCCCTAATTCACCGCCTTGTTACATTTTGTTAGGGATTTTTTGCGTAATTTGCATGTTTATAACCGCAGAGGACTGACAGATCCTGGTCACGAAGAACCCTGAAAACTGGTCCGGACAGGCCAAGATCAGATAATGTCGTTACAAACAAGCCCTAATGGATTTCCAGTTCCACCGGTTGGCTTGTTTGTTGGGTACATTTTTATCTGACACCGTTGTCGGCATCGATTTGTTGTTGGATTTTTATTTTCCCTGCGAAAACCGGATCCCCTCCCCTTTGGTCGCTACCCTCAAAGCCCCCCCACAAGGCGTTTTTTGTGCGATGGCGAAGGAAGATTGGCTGCCAAGCAGAGATCCAAGATGCGGATGGCGAAGTCCAGAGGCACAAAAAGCAATCGGGAGCCCCTTATCGTAGATGATCCTACAGAGACAACGACTCGTGCGACAGCGATGAAATAATGGACTCCGAGGGGTCCTTTGGGTTCACTGCAGGGGCTGTTCTTCAAATCCTTAAGCGCCTGACGAAGGCGATTTCAACCGGAAGCTCAAGAGCTCCATCTGCTTCCGTCATGCAGAAAACTGCTGTGTTGCGCTTGGGACTTACTAAGTCCCTAAGTAAATTGGTTTCTATAATTTATCATTTTGTCTTTCGACAGCCGAATCATTTTGGATGAAAGTGTATGAACATTGACGTTTAAGTGGCAACATGTAGCAGTGGCACACCCAGGACTGACGTCTGGGGATGGGCATCTGGAATATATTTTTTGAAATAATTTACCAAAATAACTTGGGATGTACAAATGCACTCGTTCAAGTTGTTTTGCTGGTGCCTTAAGCACGTGATTTGACTTTTTAAAATATTTGTTTTTGTTTTGATTTCGTATTTCTTATTTAATTTCTAACCTAGTTTAAGCCCTCTGGTGGGCACCTAGGGTATATTTATAAAATAATTTATATCAAATGTCCTTGTTTAGTTGATTTTCTGGTGCAGATGCACGTGATTTGACTTTTTAAAAATAATGTGCGTGTACTTCGTCTTTTATTTTCATATTTATTTAGGTTCTAAACTTATATTAAGTCCTAAGGTGACGAGCAATGCAGTGTGGGGAAACGTTTGCGAGTTTCACAAATACGAACGTCGTAATTCGTTATAGCCTTCCACTTATAACGTTGAAGTGAACTGGATATCAGTATAAGTAGATTTCCACACAATTCCCTCCAATTTTTGTCCTGCTACGTCCGTCATCAGGCGCAGTTCCGAATTCCTTTTCTTTCTTTTTTTTTTTTTTCTAGCTTATCGCCCATTTCGAGCTGGGCTTTTTCTTTTATTTATTTGTTTTACGTCTCTGCCAGTCGGTCGTGCAGTTCGGTTTGGTTCGGGAGTTCTCCTAGCCTGCGAGATTTGTTTTGTGGATTTTGGCATTAACCAGATCTGGCTGGAGCGCACATAACACGCGTCACTCACTAAATATAATATCATCTGTCAAGTGAGCGCAAAATATGCTATTTGGTTTTTATCGAGCCTTCACTGGTTTCCCCTCGCCGCGGTGTTTTTTTTTTTTTTTTTTTTTTTTTTTTTGCAGTCTCCTTGCGCAAACACCCATCTAACAGCTATTTGTCGTGTCGAACCCGGTCTGGAAATATGCCCCCGATGTTGACACCGTTCAATCTCGCAACTCGCCACCAGTTATTTCTGACAAGTGCGTCTGGTTGAGTGCGCGGAGGATCTTTTTGCCACTGATGCAAGAAACGGTGTACGCGTACGAAGGCGGTGCTTTATTTTTAGATTCGAAACAAGCCTTTCGTTGTCGACTGCGGAGGTTTTTTTCCCCCGTGGCATATGGTTTACGAGAATTCAGAGAGAGGTAGAGATAAAGCAAAAAATCGGTAGTTTTTATGGGGAAATTTGGCGGCGCAATTTTTATTTTTATTTTTTGCGAAATAATTCTCAACCCTCCGTCTGACGTTCTTTATGGGTGACCCCTAATTGCCGAGGGGGAGGGGGGCGGTTAGGTTGGCATTCGGAGCCATGCCTCAATTCGACGCTGGAATGCTCTTCCAAAGAGTAACACGACGCTTTTGGGACCACCCGGAAATGGTGGTACCTATTAAATTGGATTTCACCCCAATTGCATGGCATTTCAGCGCTGAAACGCTGTTCGTTTTTGTTGTCAAATGTTAACGTGAGATGGCGCCACGAACCAAACAAAATCCGTTCAAATCAGCTGATCTGGGATAACAATATGACACATTACTTGTCAGAGATTGGTATTGTAGTATCTGACAATCAGCTGCCGAAGTGGTAACAGACTAATAATTTTCTGTGTGAATGTACTTCAACGTGACATATCTTTGCTGGCAGTAGAGTAGAGAATTGAATTTGTGTGAGGTACAAAACATGCATTAAAAAGATAAGAGTATCCAAAAATATGTACTAATTTTCGTTTTTCCTTCATTTGTTTTCTTCCAGGTGAACTCACAAACCATAGTAACAATCTCCTTCACAGCAGTAGGAGCTGTTCGCCCCTCCCCAACCACACCACCCTGCCGAACGTGAACAGCAGCGCCCCCTCGTCGCTAGCGGCGCTCACCAACCTAGTTCCTCACCTGCTGCCCAACGGACCTCGGACACCGGACTGCCCATCCCCTCTTCCAGCGCCCCTTCACCCCTCCATCCCCTCTAACCCCCACTCCTACCCCTCGCCCAGGGAATGTATCCCCAATAGGGAGTACCTCCCCGGCCGGGATTGCATCCCCATTCGAGATTGCCACCCTCCCAGCAGAGAGTTCCTCCCTGGTGTCCCCATCAGGGAACCGGCCACGAACATTAGGGAGTGCCCACCCAACTCCCACCTACCCAACAGGGAAGGTGCTCCCAGCAGGGATTTCGGAGTCCTCAAGGACTTCAGCGTCCTCAAGGATTTCGGGATTGCCAACAAGGACTTCTGCAATCCCAACAAAGACTTCTGCCACCCCAACAAGGAATTTTGTAACCCCAGCAAGGATTTCTGCAATCCCAGCAAGGATTTCTGTAATCCTAGCAAGGAATTCTGCAATCCCAGCAAGGATTTCTGTAATCCTAGCAAGGAATTCTGCGCTGCCAGTAAGGAATTCTGCAATCCCAGCAAGGACTTTGGTGTTTCCAACAAGGACTTTAGTGTTTCCAACAAGGACTTTGGTGTTTCCAACAAGGACTTTGGTGTTTCCAACAAGGACTTTGGTGTTTCCAACAAGGATTTTGGTGTTTCCAACAAGGATTTGAGCGCGGCTGGCAAGGAATTCGTTCCAGCTAAGGATTTCGGCGTTCTCAAGAGGGAGTTCGGTTTGCCCCACAAGGATTTCGGCGTTCCCAACAAGGACTTCAACGCCACCACAAAGGACTTTGGCGCCACAAACAAGGATTTCGGCGTTCCCAAAAGGGAGTTTGGAGTTCCAAACAAGGAATTCGGCGTTCCTAACAAGGACTTTGGAATTCCCAGCAAGGAATTCGTCGTGTCCAACAAGGAATTCGTGGGCCCCAACAAGGAATTCAGTGTGCCCAACAAAGATTTCGGTGTGCCCAACAAGGAGTTTGTACCCAACAAGGATTTCGGTGTTTCCAACAAGGATTTCGGTGTGTCCAACAAGGATTTCGGTGTTTCCAACAAGGATTTTAGTTTGTCCAACAAGGATTTCGCTGCTCCCAACAAGGACTTCGGTGTGTCCAACAAGGACTTCGGTGTGTCCAACAAAGA
>JAQIXS010001480.1:0-29714 GCA_034700785.1 Rossiulus vilnensis | reverse complement strand
TTTAAAGGTATGAATCCTGTCTACAAGGAAAAAACGTTTTAAGTGACTAAATTTCAGACATTTGTTTTTACAGTGTAGCGACCAATTCGAGCCCACCTGAATACTTTCATCCACTTAAAGGTGAGCTGCGTCAAGTTTCGATTTGATAAATATACTCATAATCGATACGCATGCGCCGCTATTCCCCGGTGGGCGACGCGTCGCACATATTACCATTAAACGCGTTTGAATGGAAAGAAATTACCAATTAGTGCATTAAGAAATAATAACAGGGAAACGATGGCAGATGGCATTCGGTACGGCAATAATGATGACGCTCTTCTTAGCAAATGCTATCCGCACATGGCTGGTGTCACACATTGAGGTTTCCGGCCTTACATGTATTTATTGCTGCTCAATAAGGGGGAAAATCCAGCCATAGAGGCTGGGCTAAGAAGACCTGGAAAAGCTGGAAATTTTAGGGAAAATGGAAAGGCCTAATACTCACTCATCCCTGACTTAGGCCTACCAGGTAATCACTCACATCAAACAATTTAATAATTACCACAAAAAAAACCTTTGTGAACGTTGTTGTTAATATAAACATCAGTACCTATATAGCTCTCAACAATGAAATGAGTTTATTCAAGAATTTAAAATATATGTTTGCTACAATTTTTCCGAAATTTCCCATGATTATAACAGTTTTGAAAAGAATTACTTTGTTGTAATGTGTCCTATATGGACACATTGAACAGCTGTTCATGTTGACTGTAACCTTAATCATGTAGGCTACGCGCTTTATATGTACCGATGCTTAAATAATGATTCAATAACGATCAAAATTGATGATGTGCAATTAATTCAAATTACTGTTTCTTTAATTTGTTTTGAATACTTTGATAGATAGGTATATTATAACTGAAGTGTTGAAAATTACCATGTCGTTTTTACGCTTATATTTGTCCTTTGTTTATCGTTTGACACGAACGCGACTGATTATTAGAGAGATCGCAATAACTGATTTCGTTTCCTTTCTAATGCTTTTTACGGCCAATATCTTGGGACACAAGAGAAACTGAGAGTGCAGTTCTATGCCCTCACGTGCGCAACGCACTGACAGTAGTAAAGAATCCCTTTCAAATTGTACCGTTTTTTGTTGTAGGTTTAGGTGCATTAACTGAACGCGATAGTGTAGCGTGTACACTTCAATAAAAACATAAAAGGCATTTTCTGGCATGGTCCATAATCTACATTTTGGATACCCCTTTGATGGAATAATAAAATTGTTACGATCATGAGGGAAAAATAAAAGATGCGCACGGTGTGGTTTGTTTCCCATTGCAATTCTTTGAAGAGACACTGAAGTTAACTAGCCATAAAAAGATGTCGAATAAAATGTCGCTACGTGTAGACAAACATCCATAATAATGCATCTGGGGGTTTGCGTGTATTTTTTATTTTATTTTCCAATTCCTCGCTATGTAGGCGTCTATACACGCATCTTCAATGCACCAAGTAGCTTCGACCTGTGAGTCTACTGTATTGTATAAATCGAATGTACAGGGAGTAAAAATAAACGTATGTATAATTTGCTCCAGGAGAGGTTCGAATTTTTTTCATTTTCGTTCCTTAATTAGCAAAGTTAATTAGCAAACACGAGCGTATCATTAGTACACGCAGCATAGTTCGACTTCCCTGGCAACAGCCTCTGGCCAGTCGTAATTAATTGAATGTTTTCAAAAAAAACAATGTGTTTATTGGGAGCGTATTACGGGATATACGATACAATTTATGTGCATGTACTTCCCATTCGTGCCCATGCAACCAAAGCATTTTGGTATATCGGCTAATTATCTGTGGTGCAAACGACGCTAGCGCTCGAGACTATTCATGGCAAGTTCCCCAGAGATGCTCACAAAAAGTTTGCTCGTTGAAGCCGCCGAATAGAACGTCTGAAAAAGTCAGAGACTAAAGCCAAATGTGCATAAAAATGTATATCGCCTATTCTTTTTTCACCAAAGAAATACAACGATAATGAATCGTCAGTGTCAGATGGTGACATACAATACAATTTGTTAACAACATTGCTCTGTCACATATCAAATTTAAATTGAAGCCTAAGATCATGTTAGCCTTTAATCAAAAGCATGAGAAATCTAGGTGCTCAGTCCCAACAATGAGCATATTTAGCCATAACAAATATAGCATCACTAAGGCTGAGCCATAAAGATGCCCACCATGTAAATCAATTACACATTTTAGCTTTAAATACTTATTATATATGCTAGGTTTACTTTATCTATATAGTATTAAAGGCTCACTAGGTTTTGAGTCATTCCTTATGATACAAAAATGTCCTGTTTATTTATAAACCTGTAAGCGCATTTTCCACAGAAATAAGCATTCCTTACAGTTTAGAACAGCATAGATCTACATTTATAGTCCAAATATTTTAGGATAATGGGTAATTGAAGCAAAAGTATGTATTTTTTTCATGGTAGACATCCTTTTGGCTCAGCTTTAAGAGCTACAACATGTGATCTTTGAAAACAAGGTATGACCTGTAGTCTGGGTATGTACATGTAGTCTCGACTAAATGTGCATTTCTGTTTAAAATGCACTGCCATTGGCATAGAAGTAGCCACACACAGCCAGCGTCCATCGGCTGTGCTATTCCCTTCATTCCACAATCAATTAGTCCTAGCGCCGGTTATGGATTTACCTCTGCATTATTCCACTTGAGTTTGGTCGACAGGAGGCATTAACGTCAATCGTGACAGGAAATAGTTTTAACGACACCGGAATACGTCAACATTGCCACGCAGCGCTTTTCTACTTGGGAGCCAGTAGGGTGTCATTGAATGTGCAGTGTGCAGTACGTGGAAAAAATAATAATGGTGACTGCTTGAACAATCTCATCAGAAAATGTATGGCATTCAGTTAGGAGTTCAGTGGCTGCAGTAAAACTGCAGCCACTGAATTGTCACCAACACACCAACGGCGGATATGTGCATATTTCACGAACAAAAACGAAAAGAAAAAAAAAGCACTTCAGCTTCCAACTGGACAAAGCACTCAAGAAAATGCAATCAACTAATAATTTAATGACAGATTGGAATGGGTTTAGGATTTTGCTTGCACTGAACAACAAAAAAATAGAAAGAAAACGAATGTGCGCGGCGTAGAAGAAGAGTTGAGTCAGCTGTTTGCTCTTTGATTTCATGTCATACCCACCACCATAATATTGTCTTATTAATTTTTCAGAACGGGTTGTTCAACCGCATGCTGAAACCACTTGAGAATGGCTGTCTCTTGTACAAGTGGCATACCGGAGGACCTAACTAATCCATAGTCCTATAGGCAAAGGAAGGTCAATGGGCATCAACTGCACACTTAGTTCTACCTTAAAATTAAATAGAAACGTATACGCTCAATAAAGTAATAACTTGCATGGACATTTTCGAACAAACATAGCAAGAGTCCTTGGGAAGAAGATAAGTATATGATCCTATACTGATTTAACTATAAATAGCGATTTTAGACTAATGACATTAATATGCTAAGCGAAATCTCTATGATAATTGTACAGAGATATCATTATATAATAGTGATATAGTGGTGTTTTGGACTGCTGATATCACTATGCTTAGTGATATCATTAAACGTTTTATTCACATCAACATATCAGTATATTTGTACTGATACCTACTGTACTGATATATTCATGCACTAGGATGACATGGTCAGGATTTGTTCGGTCTAACCTTAACACTTTTTGAGCAATTTTTTTATTAATATTCGATGAGTGAGAGTAACAATTTTGCTAATTTGAGTTCTCAATTCTTACTCATCAACCTGCACTCCCATAATGCTGCGTTCTTCTTCTATGGAAGCATGTAAGCCACTGGATGACACTGTAATTTACTCTTCTGATTTATAAATGCTGACTTCCTTTCGCATTCTTAATATCTGCGCGATAAACGTCCTTCTTCTTAATGACATTCTTAATTTTTTTTATCCCCCTTGCAAAAGGTCCAGCGCCAAAGTAATTAACGTTGAAAAATCCCTCAGGAAATTTCGCTAAACCATATAAGCAGTTGAGCAGCTATTTATATAATTTTGAAAATTTTAATTATTTGCGAAGCAGTAAGAGGGAGATGGCATATCTGGAAATTTCCGTTAGGAAGATTGAATTTTTTGCCGTCCTTATCATCGAGAATTATGTATACGTGCCTTCAGTAACATATTTAATAAGATGCCGTAGAATGTTATTATAAACTATGAGAAAATATCATTGCCCTCATGGGAACAACGGTTAATTTATTTTGCCGGCGTAGAAATACACGCACGACGAACAATCGCTAATTTCTAGGAACGAAAACTATTTTGCAAGGAGCTCGGATTTGTTTGTTTATCACGTACACTCGTAAATAAAATTTATCCAAGAGGAAGCGTGAAAAAGAAAAAAAAAACATCCCATTGCAGGCTTTTGGTAACTTGGTGCTGAAAACACATGCGGGCATAGAATGCGTTTGCCGTAGGTCGAAATGGTCTTCTGCAATGGGTGTTTATTAATATTAATGGAAAAGTTCTTAGAAGATGAATTAAATGCGTTTATACGGTGAATAAATTTTGGGTCCTGCAGCGGTGCATTAATTCTATGGCAAAACATGGCAATCGGTAAAAATTATTTCAAAGTGAGCTTCAGATTTGAAGTACTTTTAAACTAAATACATTACAAATTATGTTCAGTTAATGGGTTACAACTATTATATCTGCACACATGATCGGCACTCCACTCTTAAGGGCAATGTACTAAGAAATGACTTCGGTCGAGATTAAATTATAGAATTAGTTTTATTATAACGGCATCAATCAATGCTGAGCACTGTAAATACTTGTAATTAAATAATATGTGCTGTATAAAGTTGTGTATTTTATGGATAAAACATAATTATAGATTATAAATGAATTAAAATTATGAATAGCACGGCATTATAGAGCACAGACTATCTTTGGATATTTATTTCTAAAATAGTGTAAATGTAACGCTTTTAAAGTTTTTATTCATCGATATCCTTCGGTTAAGCAAGTGCAATATTGTTTAAAAAAAACCATTAATATCCAGATTTTAATGCACAATTATCATATTGTAGCAGTGTGCCAAACTCGGTAAAATCAGGAAACCTAATGACCAACAGAATTTAGTTAACAAGTAATCAGACACCCTATACACAGATAAAATTTCCTTGTTTAATAGAAATAAGAGTTCGCAATGTTTACTTTTACATTTCAAAGAATAACATGCATTGCACCAAAGCACTGCATCTTTTGTTGCTATTTTATGGCAATAATTACCGTCTTATTCAGTAATGAGCTGAAATAATTATCCACGGAGGTGATAGAGGAACGAGAAACATATCAAGTAAAATTACCTAAAGGTGAATTGTTTTATCAAGCAAAAGTACACAAAATAAAATGCTAAAATTAATGCATTGTGTGAAAACCGTATATTACCTGCACTAAGTATTTATGGAGCTGCTCATAGTATCAAAAATTGCAAATCGGAGTATTTCTAAGGTGCGCTTTCCTGTACAAGTATGCATGATGTCCGGTGAAAACTTTATTTGAAACTGCAAGAACAGTGATGTTTTAAACTTTCGAAAAACATTTGGACATCTACAAAATAACGTTCTCTATCAACGAATTACCAACGAATGGCGTGATTTGGCATCTCTACTTAGATGTGAGAATATAGATATAACGATAGCTCTGTTCAGATTTTGCACAATATGATACTGATATTACGGAGGAAGGAGTTTACCACTACTCAGCCCGCAATTTCAACGCTGGTCGCGTTTTTCATTCCTAATTTTCACGCTGAAAGCAATTGAGGCAGCCAGCCACGAAGTCAGAGAAAATTTGAGGGAGGGCGCTTGGAAAGCCTGATTAGCTGGAAATAATTCATTATAATTGGCATCTTCCGCCTGGTTTACGTTGAATTTCGCTTATTCTTTTTTAGGCGCCAATCCACTTTACGCCCTCGATGTTTCTTCGTAGATTAGCGTCTGTCGTTGCGTTTTACCGCAATTTGGTCAATGTGACCCTCCCACAAGAATTTCAAGCGGAAATAGCAGTGGAAATGGACTTCAATGAACATTACGGCAAACCAGAAGCAGATTAAGCAAAAGTTGGCAATCAGTAGCTGCAAAAGTGCTCTGCAGGAAAGATTCACGTCTCTACCAACTTCAAAGCGAAATAATGTATATGTACATGTATGTTCACCAGAGATACTTTAGAGATGTCTAGGGTTTCTAATAGAAATCCAAAAATGGAATAGCATGTGGTCGATGGACACAATACTGAGATAAATAGGTAAAATGGACTTCAGTGAGCATCTTGTTAAAACATGTATCAAATTAAGCAAATGTTGGCAATTAGTAGCTGCATAAGTGCTGTGCAGGAAAGATTAATTCCAAACCTACTTTAAACCGAAATGATGTACATGTACACGTATGTCCAGCAAAGCTCCTTCTAGCTAAATGTTTCATAAGAATCTAAAAAATAACCCGCGTGTGATCGATGGACACAATACTGAGTGGCATAAGCAACGTTTGCGCCAGTCATTGCAGTGACATGCAGCTCCCAGGCCTCTAATTGATCACTGATCATATGAGCTGATTGTGTGCCAACCAGTTTTAGTAAATTGCGGTTTCTTCAAAGTGTCGAAACCATCGAGGATTTGACGGAATGACACGGCTTTCGTTCTTCAATCAGAAAGATTAAATCGAGAGCAGCAAGCGCCCACACATGGTGTCGTTCAACTCTTCAATTTAGCCCCAAGTTTTTCGAAGCCAACGAATACACCTGTTTTGTATCACAAACAAAACTTGAAGACCCACCAACCCCATGCACAAACAATCAACACCAGCACTGACCCAGCAGCAAGATGTTCCAGAAATGAGCTCCAACGCAGTCTGTGTGCTTCAGGGCAGCATTATTTTTATCACAGTGACGCTAATCTGCTCCAGGTTCATTAAAACGCAAAAAGTTTTCCCCCAACAATGGCACCGCGACAAAGGGCCGCGCGCTTCGACAGGGTGAAAAACGATTTCGTCGAAAAGTTTGTGCCCAAATTGAGCCGTGATTAATGAAGGCTTTCACTGTGTATAAAAGCGAATTTCTCAATTTTCAGGAGCGTTTAGTTCGCGTCCCAACTTTAAATGAATTACCCTGTTTGCATGCGCAATGAAGATCCCCAGGCCTGCAGCAATGACTTTTTCAAACACCGCAGTAAATTAAATTCCTGAAATTAAATTTATTCCGCTTTTTTTTGCTGGAAACGTATTGATGTTGTCACCGTGGCGTTACTTTATTTTTTTTTCTCCCAACGTACAAGGTACCCTATGCGCTTTTGCATGGAATGGGAAATAATTCACACATGATGTTCCTTCCCTCATTTTTTCGCGCCGCGCATCTATTGGATTCCTTAATATTGTGTATTTTTTATCATCGCGGAAAATAGGAGTAATAAAACACAACAGCACTGCAAATTATCCGTTGAAAGAGAAAGTAAGGCGAGCCAATGTTGGACATTCCGATGCATTCGTGCGTGAACTGCAGGGTTACGCTACAACGTGCATTGCCTACCATTGCATCTCATTGGCTAAATGGGGATATATTGTGCGTAGTCTGCAAGAGAGCCATCTTGGCGGTGTAGAAAAAGAGACATTGTGATCGGGGTGTATATATTTGGAAGGGGAAAAACGCACTTGTGCGAGCAGCAGCTCCCCATCGACCCCATTCTAGCAACAACTTTTATACGGATGTTTGAAGAGGTACAGTTAGATTGAATGATAGCTACTTCCAACTTTTAATGCAGTCTACCGAACTGGCTCCGTGTACAATACAGATGGCCAGATATGGGGCACCGCTGATCGAGCTGGTGTTTTTTATTTTCTAAACTCGGCTGAAAATTGTTCGGACGAAATTGGTATTCCGGGCATCGATCCACTCGAGATTGCTGGAAACTGGCACGAAAATCTCCAAATTTGGATTTCCGTGGAAATCGAAGGCACTTCTAGATCGGCTTGCACGATTTGTCGTCGTTTGGTTTCAATTAAAAAAAATGAAATGATTGAATGGAAATTTGCTTTAATCGGTAAAAGTGGTCATTTATCCTGATAATTCTAAAGTATACGTTTGAAATTCATAAGCGGATCTGCGTATAGAATTCAAATGATAACACGCGAGTGAATATATAATGCTAAAGCAAAACACTATTACATTTAAAAGAAATCATTTAAATGCACGTGTTTCGTATGAAAAAAAAAATGAATTGGCAGTGCATTTTAAAATACATTTAAAGTTAGACATGCATTTATAAAGCATTATAATGCGTCACTGAATGCATTTTAAAATGAAATATTGGCAAACGTTGCATTAATTTAAGAAATGAATTTCATTTGCACATGCGATTCCATATAACAGGTATAATTACATAAGATTTTTTGTGTTAACGGCTATGGAAATCCCAATAATTTTGTAATATAATTGAAGTGAACAAGAGCATGTGCTTGACTTTTACTATTATTATTGTTATTATTTTCGAAAGACTTCAAAATTATTAATAATAAAGAAATAAAATATTAAGCATGTTATGCATCATTCACTTATTAATTTAAATTTATTATCATAGAGAATATTTTTTTGATTTCTCAAAGCATTTGTGATCAGCCCTTGAGTCAACTTTAATACGATATATATTGATTGTGTAACTTTAACTTGGGCATAAAAAGTAGAGGCATGTGAGGCAAAGTCAGTGCAAGCATTCATCAATTATTCCTATTCCCAGGTTGTTTGTAAAGAGGTTGTGTGAGGACTTAAAAGCAATTCTAGTTGTCTAGTTAAATATATTCTCAATGGATTACTTTTATATATAGGATTTTTTGCCAGAAAATAAAAATAACGCAACGTGTCTGTTGTCCTTTGAGAAATCCTATTTGAGATTACACTTACGCTCATTCCAGAATCAATGTATATTCGATTCAACAGAAATTATTTCTGCAAACCATTCCGCATCGCAGCAATTTGTTATTTAAAAAGACACTAGCAGAACAAACTTAGAATTCACCCAAACGTTAAGCATTTGATGCAGACTGTCAGAAGACATCAGGAGGAGATACTGATTTGATTGCAAGCAATGACCTACCTAGATCCATATATTGGCAAATGATCTGCATGCGTAACTTAAGCAATTTGTCATGCTTATACGGCAGATTAAAATATAAATTGAATCCTTTTCCATTCATTGACGGCATATATGTAATAGGAGCCCAAGTAATGGTAATCGTCAGATATAGACATTAGCAGTTCCAGGATCTGAATAACTGAATTTTCTTAAATGACAACAACGCTAAACTAATGATAATTTAATTCTGAATGAGAAAAAAAACTGTAGCTTAAAAAAAAATGCGCAAGAGAATAATCTATCGTTTTAAAATACTGATGTCCAATAAGATCACCAGAAATACTGTAGATGGACCAATTCGTTTTTAAAGTGTTATTAATACTAATAAATTTTGCTTCAGACTATTTGAAATGAGCTACATGTAAACAATCGAATTTTATTATTACTTAATAACATAGTAAAGTTGATTTGTTCTATGATAATCTTTCTTACTCTCACGAAGTATTAAAACATGAATAACAACAAATTAAAAATATCTTAATCTGTAAAAAATAAGTTCGATAAGTTAGAGAGACGATTACAGTCTCTCAAATATACTGACAGTATAATATATGATTTTGCTTTTTTTGACGGCCTAAATATATTTATGAATCAATTTACCGTATTGGAAATATCTGAAAAAACAGCCACAACCCTATTTTGTTGCTAATATTTAAATAAATGTATGAAATTCATATTTTTACTTTCACAAAAATGGTCCTTTTTAGTGCTTATCTTCTTTGAAATTCGAAAAAGTTAGTACTTACAATGTGCCTTTATGAACGTATTTATTACCAATAAGAAGTTAATGAGATTCAATTCATGTAAACTACCATGTATTTTTTTAATTGATTTATTGATCGTCTGCTCATTCGATTAGTAATGATAGTCACTATATAACCTGCAATATTACCTATTAAAACGTGTGCCTAAATCCTTATTTTTGAAATTTAATCCTATGAGTGTTTCCTGTCTTGATATCCGTTATTTAATAAAGCATCTGATGGTGCTATATAGTAAAGAAATGAAAACCTTATCTCTTGGAAACATGTATGGTCAGCTAACATCGTTAGCTTATTTCATCTGTGCCGGTTTCACTAGCTCAATATTGCTTTTTCTAAATAAAAAAAGTTTCATCTTTTTAAGTACTTCCGTTGCCAAAAAACAGGTTGTTGATAAAAGATTAATGCGGGGTAATTGAAAACGATCTGTATTTGCACTCTAGGGATATTTGTTTATCATTTATTTTAAAAGTCATTTAATTAACTATTTCGACATGACAGTTGCACGTATTTTAAACACATTTAGATAAAATATATTTTATTATATTTATAGAAACGTTTTTAAAAAAATTTAAGAAGATAATGTGATTAATTACTGGTATTTTATTAAGCACAATTTGGTGAATAACAATGATCGGAGCGAGAACATACCAAATTACAACTACATCTCTTAAGTTATACTGACTTCAAGCCTTTAGTTTTTTATGAATTAAATATTCTTAAAAATTGCCAAATAACGTAACCTGGCATTGTCATGAGTATTATTGTATTACTAAAAAAATGGGTTAAATTGGTGAAATGAAATCGAGAAACGTGACAGTAATTTGGTAATTACGGAAATGTGCAATCTTGTTGATATATTGACTAGATTCTTGGAAGGTTTCTTTCTAGCACAATGTTATGCAAATCTACTGTATCAAGTGCACTGCTAATTTTATTTCTTCCTTTTAAGGTTCGAAGCAATCCAATGGGAATATTTAGACGAAGCTATAACTCACAAGTATCTCCCAAATGGAATTTATTTTAATGAAACATTATAAAAGTGTCACATTTTTTGCTTAAATTTCAAGGCATCCAAGTGTAACACGTGGTACTGATGGCGCTGACACGTTTAAAGGAAATTATCAAAGCATAAAATTGCAAAGGAAAATGTTAGGCATTATCGGCACTTTATATGCCAAGATAGTAGTCCGATTAACTCCGAGATGCACGCAAACAAATTTTTTAAATGTTAACATTTTGAAAAAAATGTACTTATAATAACGAAAAGTATAAATCGCAATTATCCAACTCCACGAAAAGATAAACATATAATAATAATAAATAATAAATGAGTCTTTCCATCACTATAGAATGTTTAGAAAATGACGGCAATATTACACAAATAACTCAATTTTGGTGCTCTTTTAGCCATAAAAGTATATGTGGTATTAAGTTTAAAATATGAAAACAAATAAATTTAGCGTTCAACGTATAAATGCAAACACTTGCGCAAATAAACCAAACAAAAAAATGGAAGGAGCATAAAAAAAAACTTTTAGCACAGGTGTTTATTCACTTTAGCAGCGAATGCATATTTTGCGAAGAGCGATGCTATTTGCCCTGGTAATAGATTTCCCTTGATTAATAGAAATATATAAGTTACTTACACTGCGGTAAAATAGGACGATAATTTGCAAAGCTTTAAGTTACCCTCGTAGCATTAAAGCTTCGCACTTCTCGCCCAAGTCCATAAAGCGTTCGTGCCAAGCAAGCATGAATAAGAGGAGGACTACTGCAAAAATAGATTGGCGAAAGGTTAATTAAGAAGATTAAAATCAGTGTGCTGGCTAAAGCCGTGATATTTGTAGGGAATTTCAAGGGATCTTTTATCTCCCTTGCAAAGCAATTCACGTAGCCATGAAACAGTTGGACTTACTTAGAAAGACGGTTAAACGGATTTTGATTTCATTCCCAGGTTACAAATGAGCATTTTTCTATTTTCATTATAATTTCGTCGAAGGAAATATACATAACTTGGCAGAAGCATTAAAGAAATGAACAGCAGTGATGAGGTTTGACAATTGAAATCAAAAATCTCATTTTTTTCTTTAAATATGTTTGATGCTTTTTCAAGATGTCATATCGAAAGAGAAATACAATCTATTGAAGAAGCTTTCATTTTGCATGTAAAATACCGTACTATATAAAAACCTTAAATAGATTTACGCTTTAATGTAAAAAGTTAACGTCCTAAGACGACTAAGGAAAGCAATATTTTTGCATACATCTTAAAGAATCCAAGTTGCGTTTGTCTTTAAATGAATTAGGCTACTGAATAATATAATACTGACAATATAATTGGCAATAATAAATGTAACAAACCTTGTTAAACTATAAAATCATATGCTCATATTGTGGAGAATTATTACTCTTTTGTCCTTTAAATGTCATATTTTAAGATAGAAATTCATATTACATATATAAATACAGTGTATTACATTGAGAAAAACTCAATTGTGTTCAGTCAAAGGTACGTTGATAACAATTTCAAGCCACAACACTAAGCATTTCTCACGCATTTCACAACAATGAGTGAAGAAAACAGTAACCAGAAATTAAGCACACGTTATATTTTCGCAGAAAATTACATTTAGATGTTCCTAAATATAGATTTTCCAATCTGCTGTAACGACTTTGGTTGTAAAAGTCGTGACGGCATATTAAAAGCACAAAAGGTTGGGTTACGCGCATGTGCGCTATCAATCCAAGGATTAAGCATGGCTGAAAAGACACAATATTTAAGTCATAGATGGATCCAGGATCAAGCACAAATACGGCTGCACACCCATCCATATGAATGTGTTGAAGCTGGGTTTAAGTGAAGATGCACTAAACGGTTTACTATCACGGCATAGTGCACAAACCTTTGTTTAAATAAATGGAAAAAACGGCGCATTGCAACAGGGCAATATTTAGCCAAACGCCAAGGTTGAATTAGCGCTGTACTGGGATATGGTCAAAATCGAAAGCTCGTTTTGCCAATAAAATGAGTAAAATTGGTACTCGAGGCTTATCTCACGCTCGGAATTCAGTTTAGTGTTGTTCATCAGTGGTATTGGCTTTATCCATTGAATTGTTTACGGCACGAGGCACTCTTCCGATGGCTTTGACAGACCGAATTACAGCTGGTAATTTGCGACGCGCACAATTATTAAACTTTACATCCTATAAATATAAATATGCTGAATTCAAAATCAAGCATGAAGTGCCACGGGCGTTGTTAATTTATGAATAGCACTTCCATGATCTGGCTTTATGATTTTGGACTTAAATCGTCGCCCTTTTCGCCATTTTATTCATGCGTGAAGGCCTGTTTTGCATGTAATGATGACTTGCTCTTTTGGCGAGGCAAATCCCCGTAATTAATTTAATAAGCTTACCGGTAAGTAGTAAATTAATAACAAAACTAGAGTGCATTTTTGAAAGCGGTCAATAGGAGCACTAACACCGACCTGTGCAATTCTGCGCGCATTGTTGATAAAAGTGTACATAATCCTAAGAGGTAATCATAAAGAGGCAAGCTAGTCATTTTGAGTCCCTAACGAATGTTCCCAAATGCTAACCCTGACAAAGTAAGATAAAGTGAACCCGTGTGCATGACAAGGCCTAAAACTCATTACAGATTCCATGTATAACAAGTACATGATAAATACATACCTTTAAATGCGTTCGGTATAAATTGAAAAATCCATCAAGCTATAAAATATGAAACTAAAGAAAAAATAATCTATTACCCGCTTAGAGGACAGCTTTTCCAACCTATTTCCTGAGCACAAAAAATGGCAGAAGCCTGCTTGTAGCTTGCTCATCGCGTTACTCAGCCACCAAGGAGGCCATGAGCTATGAGCGGCGTTCAGAATATTTTAACATTAAATATTCGATTCAATTCAATTTATTTCAAAAGGATATATTCAAAAGTGAATATGTTATTGGTGTGGAACTTGGAAGATAGCGGAGATAAGTGAATTTGTCTCATGAATGAGGACTGCTCCATTTTTTCTAAATAATTTAAACACTAATTCCATTTTCTATATGATTGAGTTTTTATTATATACTGCATTAATAATATTTCATGCATCGTAGCATTATTTGATGGCATCACTAGGTTGTAGTTATTATATGTGTATAACATTAGTTTTAAAAAAGCTGCAATTAATTAAACGGGACTGTTTATGTTCAAGTTTTGGTATATTAATTGCTACTTTTTCTTCCATTGTTTTTTAAAGTTCATGAATTGATGTTAAGCGTATAAATGTTATAGTTGTGGTGTGAGATAATATTATGCACTATTATATTATCGTGGCTTTAACTATCTTTTTAATACTGTTGTATCATTAATCAATGAGATTATGAATGAAACCATTTCGAAGGGAACAACAAACAATAGAAAAAGCTTCTAACTTTTTTGTCATTGAATGAGTATACAATACTTCATAACGTTTTCTTAACCTTAATCCCGCCCTTTGATAATTCACTACTTTTTTCCATTAATGCTAATAAAGGATAATAACACAAAGAACAGAAGAATTTAACAAACTATGCTTATCTTAAAACGCATGCGCATTGTTGTTATATTAAGACGTGTACTGCGCGTAGCAAAACGAAGAAGTAAAGAAGCTTTTAAAACATCATTCGTAACTATTAAAGCTGATGTAATTTATCAAACAATTATTGTGGAAATATTACATTATTTTCATAAACTCTTGGATGCAAACACGACGCATTGTTACTTTACCAGAACCTTTTACCAGTGATGTCAACTTAGTTAAAAATTATCATTAAACATTTAACATTATTATAACAAATACGCACATGTATATGGTAGAAATAATAATATCTAATCGGTGACGCGAGTGTTAAGTAAAGATGACAGCGTTTTTAAAATGGGTGCATGTTTGATCACGTTAGATAAATTAGGCAATTTCATGCGTTGATTATTTCGCTGGGCAAGATTTTGCTCTACGTTTCAAATAGTATTAAAATTAAAATTCTATTTTAAAACACTAGTTGAAAAAACTAAGAAGAATTTAAATTTTAAATAAAAAAAATTTGAGCGCGGAACTTTAGAAACATTAAATTTTATATTTGAATATATCTACATATAATATACATGTACTTAAAATTTTAAAATTGCTGTTGATACTATCAACCAGAAGGCATTTTGTTTTATGTTTATTCCATATGTTTCCAGTATGTTTTCATACTGAATCTGAAAGCTGCTTAAATGCTAAAAAATAGGCCTAACGCTACTTTCGTTTCTTTTTTCTTTTCCCTGGTGCAGGCATAGTGCATGACTCGCTCGTGTTCGTGGATTAAATTTCAGAACAATCCACGCCTTAATATGCCCAATAATGTCCATTCCAATTGATGAAATTTCACTTTAGAATACCCTTAAGCCAAGACATAAGGGAGACAGTGAGTTTATTGGAATTATAAAAAGTAAGCCCTTGGGAATATAGCAATCCAGTGCAATGTACATCTAGTGCACCGAATGGATTTAGAGGAGGTAATATCTACTGTCTGCGCAATTTCATAAGCACGCCAGACGTTATTATGTTGAAAATTCGATTCAGTCTGGTGAAGGATGACAACAGCTATTTCACGAGGCTGGCGTAGAGGAAAAAAGAAAATTGAAAATTGTCCAAAAATGTTATAAATATTTTCAACTACGGGGAAACCACAGGAAGCGATAAAACGTTCGCCTTTAATCTGGTCATCCACGCCCATGCAGTGGTCGTTTCCGAGCGCTGCCCAGGCCTGGTCTAAGCACCTTATTACGGACCAGATTTGCTAGAGGGATAACATCGAACAGATTATGGCAATAAATCAAGGCTATAGAAAAAAAACTCCAATCTATAGCGCGTTCCAGTCGCGGATATGGGAGGCATAAAAGTATGCTGGCTTTCAAATCTTGCACATCTATTTATGTGTACGTCGTTTTCTTAGAGATATTTACCCACCCTGCAGACCGTGGGACGTTGGTCTCCTTTCGATTCTTTTCCCCTCCAACGAAGGTCCCCCCACCCGATCCAACGGCCTCGGTGTTTTGTCGTCTTAAAGATGAAAATCACATCATTATTCCGTGGAAAAAGTGCAGGCGCCGAGGCCTCTCCTCGAGAAGCCATGGACACATTTATTTGCCATCTTTTGCACTTAGCCCTTTTCATGAAAAGTGAAAGTCAGCTTCTGGCTGACAGCGTCTTCCGTCCAATAAAAAATGCAAGCCGAGCGAGCGCGATGAACATTTACTGGAATCCTGACTTACGATCTAATTCGTTGCCCAGTGGAATTCACTACACTGCGCATTTAAACAATTTGCTGAGCTCAAGGTGAATTGTTCATTCTTACCTAATTGATTTCGGTTCGTTATCCGAGCATAGAAAAAAGTTACTTTTGGCTAAAACAATGGCTACCGTATCTGATAACATAAGTGTTTTGAAGGCATCTTTTATGTAGTAGATTGTCCAGAAATTTTATTAATTAACGGAGCTAATATTTAAAAAAAAATATTTAGAGAGACATTTTTAAATAATTAATCGTTTTGAATACACGTGATTGAAATACATTATTGTGGTAATTTTTGGAATCCGCAAAAATATTGCTAGAAATGTTTGTTGTTATAAAAAACCGTTTTTTCCAGATAATGATATAATATCAATTGTGCCTCATTTCTTAGCATACACTGCATTTTTAAAAGGACAGGTTTACAAAAAATCCATAGCAGTTTTCTATTTGCTAACACATTTCAACACCCTATTTCCAAAAAAATATTTCAAATGTTTATACTTTAACGCAAATAAGTATAATTTATGCTGAGAATAACAGTTTAAATAATTTTGAAAGATTTTATCCGGTCATGAGACATTTTAAATTATTTGTCGAAATAAACATGGATGCACAAATACTTAATTCCAAGCGCGTGTGTTACTAGCATTAAGCGCAAATATCATAATGTACTTTATCTGCACACAAATTAATCACGCTATAGTATGTCAACAGAAAAATTAAATTACCCCAACATCTTTATATAATATATGAAAATAATTATGAGCATGTTATTTAGAAAACATTTAGAAAAGAATAAAAATAAAAAAGCTATAATCTTTTAATCAGCGTGGATAACAAACAAATTTGTGCAAGTGAGAAGAATCCTCTTCTGATTTCCTTTCTTATTGTTTTGCTTCTCAGTATCCGCTTTAGTTTTATGCAAATTGAAAAGCTTATATTTTGCCTAAATTCGTTTCAAATTCTTCATCAAGAAAATCTGTGTAGTCGCGGTTGATGCACTTTTCCCAGATTTCTTTTTTTGTGTGTCGCTTTTCCGTTATAGGCGGCGAGAGATTCGCGTTATCGAGCGCGAAGGCAGTACACTGTACTAGCATCACATTATAACACCTGATGGGAGGAAAACTGTTTTCTTGAAGACTGTAAGCCTGGCATATACATCGCATAACGGCTTCCGCGTAGAAATTTGCTGAACAAATGGCCGATTCAGCTTGTTAAGGAAATTAGTGATGCTTTAGTAAGAACAGTGCCGCCAAAGTAACGGCGGCGCTGCATGTGGTATTGTTATACACAGCACATTAAATTGAAAGTCTTTCGTTCGTGTACGACGAAGCTAAATTGGGAAAAATAGACAAAAAGTTCGCGTGTATGCCGATATATGAACGAAATGAAGAAAACATATGTTGCTATTGCTGAAAACAGATTGTCGTATTCGAGAATTTTCTGAGAAAAACCTAATTTCATTGTGTAGCCTATGCATGTGTATGCACATCTAAGCAAAATTTGTTTATTGCAGATAAATCTAAAGATGATATCGAATAAATATTGACGATAATTGCTTATTACATAGTGTCTTCCATAGCTTCGAAAATGATTTCATATGCAATGAAATTTTGTTTTATTATTGTAAAATGTAACGTATTACCAAATGATGTAGGCTAATACTTTATACATGTAGGTTAGCATGCAATGCATATATGTACATTACTGAATTTAAATTACATAACGGTTATTTGTTGTATGAGTATTTAAAATTATTTAAAAAATACAAATAATTATGAAATTTTGCATTTATCATTGTTTTGGTTACGTACAGTAAAAGCTCGATTATCCGAGGACTGGTTCTTCGATATTCAGCTTAACCGAGATGAAGCAACCTCGGATAAGCACTTGGATTAACCGAGGTTTCAAAGAGATAAAGAATTAAAAAATATAGTGATAAGAAGGTGAAAAGCGATAAGGTGTACTGGGCTGCTTTGAGGCCTTAAAATCTGATTAAAACTGATTGTCAACAATCTATTTTCGATTTTTACATATTTCGTATTTACTGTGTCGGCCCACATATATTTAAAAGCTTTGGTTGTTGCGCCTATTTTTAACTATACTTTACGTTATCCGAAGAATTGGTTTAAACGAGTCATGGCCCCGACTGCCTCAAGTAATCGAGCACCCACTGTAATTGAATATTGTGGATGTCACATATAGGTTCCATTACATGGATCTTACGGTAAGGATGTAGGAACCTATATAGCAATGCTTTGTAAAATTACTCTAAATAATAGTGCGTCGATTTCGTATTTTCAGTTTCATTTGAAAAGTACGCTGAAGTTAAAAGAAAAAAGGAATTGTTAACGTTCTCCAAATGTATATTTTGCTCAATGAAAAATAACTTACAATAGTTAGTAAATACCACGCTTTTGCTTACTGATTCAGTGTCTCATTAAATAAAGAAAATTACACTGCTGAATATTCAACTTTTTAGCAATAACTATAATGAAGGAAAATGTATGTTTCCCCAACATATTTTCCCGATTGCAAATAATATTTACTAGTCTTGCACCCAACTTCATCCGTCATATAATGCATTTATTAGTACAAAAATCACATTAAAATGACTGCTATTAAACTAACAAAGGTTAAAGAGATTTCATTCGTTGCTCAAACAAATCATGAATGGGATATCCTTTCCTGAAAACTGCTCAGCATTAGTTAATGAAGCATTAATCACGCAACCATGCGATTATATCCCACACTTTTAAGATCCCTATTTATAAGCAAACAATAATGCGAATCCACTGCATCTAAGCCGTAGCATAAAAAGCTTTTCCCAAAATATAAAATCCAACGAGCTAATAATTCTGCTCGCATTACGTTTTCGTCGAGGCAAATTCTGCGGTATTTGCAAATAAAGGAAGCCAAAAGGCAAATGGGAAAATACCATTTGCTATGACTAACTACAACAAACGCATTCACGCACCAAACGATTTCTCATTGTTGTGGCAAATCCCGAAGTGCTGTCCTGTCGACGTCCACGCAAAGAATGTTATTGCTTCGGCGGTATTTGCAAATAGAAACACAAAATGCTTCGATCGTTGGCTATACCGTAAATTACCGGAAATGCGTCTAAGCATGCAGCTAAGAAAGTATCTGGATGCCTTTAATCGGTGGTATCGATCAATATAGGGTGTTTACGGTACATCGTAAATGGCAAGGGGAAAAAAAAGAGAAATACGGCTGAGACGACGGAAGCAGCAGAACGTTTATAGGCACGAATGATTTGCAGTCTGGTTTCAATTTTGCCTGTGTGCAGGAGGACAATAAGGTCACGATAGTGGAGGCAAGCCAGAGAGAAAAGGGTCCGGGAATATTTATGGGCATCGGGTAAGGCTGAATTCGTTATCTCTACTGGTGTAAGCAGGCTTAAAAAGCGTTTGACAACGAAAGGAAAAAAGAGAAAGCCAAAGAGTATGTTATCTGAAGGAGGACTGGACCTTGCTGGGTTTCCTCCAGGAACGGATTTTGCATCTTAATCATCGTGGAAACCACGCGATGCTAAAGAGAGGAAGTTGAAAGCGTAAAATGATCGAAACAACGCATCACTTCTAACGCTGAAAAATTTGATGGAAAAAATAAACGTGTCGTTACAGAACATAGGCTTTGCCTTACTTCAATGTTATTCATTGCATGCTTTTTTGGAGAGTACATCAGAGTGGATAATATTGTGAGTGAAACCGGCAATGACAAAAGTTTATCTTGACCGAGCACGCCAATTTAAAAAATAATCTAACGAATATTAACAAAGATTCACATACGATGATTTAAGTCTGAGCCAAAATTATTTTTCCATATTTCTGCTTTAAATATTTGTTATAACTTCTAAATAACCTAGAATTGACTTTTTTCTCGTGTAAATTGGTCCTCCACTAGGGTCTGTGTTATGTTTTATAATTTGAAATTATCCTCGAGTGACATGAGATAACTTTTTTGGCCTACTGATATCAGTAAACCTTAATGATATCTCTTAATTTTTTACTAATATCAGTATATTTGCACTGATATCACTATGAACTTTAATACTGATCTTTCCACAAAATTTAAAACGACCTGCAACTTCATAAGGAAGTGTTTTCATGTAAGTTGACAGTTTATTTGTTTATTTTGTTTATTTACAAATAAACTGGACATTTTCAAATTACGCAGATCCTAGTGCAAGGCGAATTCTACACAGAGGAACGTTTATTTAGCAAGTATATAACAAGTATTTAAAGTAAATGTGTGAGTGGTTCTGCATAGTGGGTTATGAACATTGTAGGTAATAAATGCAATTCACTGTTTATTTGATTCCTGTTTAATAATGGTCCAAGATAAAGTACAAAACCATTCGAATAAAGACGCATGCCACTTTATTTCTATGAACTAATCACATAGCGGCACCATTTACTTGGAATTAAATTTGTTCCAATCTAAATCTGGTTCTTCAGGTAGACTCGTAAATAAAATCACTCCAGTGTTCCCAGACATAAAAATAGAGCTAAGCTATCTTCTTTGAACAATTATCGTAAAATTATTACCATTACCTGTGACTACGCAAGCATTCCTTAATTAAACTTTTATATTGTAAGAATGATATTTATCTCTCATAAAATGAATAGCTATAAATCCGAGTAAATAAGGTATTGGCTACTTTGTGGCAAGCCACTACTTTTAAGAAGATTAAAATTGAGGATTAATACTCGGAAAGAGAAAAAACGTTATGAATTACAAAATTATTCAATCCAACTGAAATGTATGCTGTAAATCCACGCTGCTCGATGTTGAGTTTTTCGAGTTTAATTTAAACGGAACTGGAATTTCGAGTTTTTTTTAAGTTAAAACGTTTTGCAAGTAAAACTTATGTTAATTTACAAAATAGTTCTAGGCATCTATTAGTGTGGCTCAGGAACATTTTGGTGTCTTTCTGGGAAAAGGTGGACAAAAATGTATTGTATATGTTAACCCCTCTCAATTGTAGATATTTTTGGGTTCTAACATTTTTGTTTTAAGGTAGTAAGCCATGGCTGTCTGACACTTCCTGAGTGATGGCCTTTTTACGAAATGTTTTATCGGGTTAAAAGTGCACACACTCGAAAGGCAAAATTGCAACATGCACGGTATTTACATTGTGATGTCCTTTACTAAAGTGCTGGAAATGTTAACGAATGGTATGGAGATAAGACAAATCGACGAGCTGAAAAACGCTACTAAATATGTGTACATATGTAATATATTTGTGTAAAGTCACCAAATATTAGATTGCAATGAATTGTTGTACTCAAAGCAGTTCTTGGCGCACTCATTCAATAATCGATAGAACAATTGCAACAATGAGTCCGTTACCATAGCAGTTAATAGAAAGTTGGCTGGGATAGAGAAATTGAATGCAATTAGTTCTGAATACGATTAATATTAAGGTTATTTGATGCACATCACATGAATAAGTTTATTTAAAACAGCATTCTACCAAGAATAATGAAGTCAATATTTTAATACGCGTAATTCATAAGCGCTTAATTTATGAGTAATTGAAGAGCTACAAATTGTCCTATTTATTTTAATTTTTTGATTTTTTTAATAAAGTAAGATTTTATTTATCCATACGTTAAGTCCTGTGATTAATTCAACGAACATTCCTTTTATTTTTTATTTAAAGGACTCTTTTAGCGCCCCTAACTATTTATTAAGTTAGACTGCCAGTGACATTGATGATGCGCAAATTATTTTTCACCACAAACTAGATTAATTTTAGTTCCACCATCATTAAATATGCGCGCATTAATTATATGTTGGCACCAAAAAAATGCAAAGTTAAACACATCTTGGCTTCATTAAGACATAGCAGCTTGAGGCTTACCACATCAATCTTTTAGACTAAATCAACCTTACAATATAATTTCCGTATCTTAAACTTATATTTCCCTTTAGCATTGCTCACTTGTATAAACAAATATGACTATATCCAAATTAGAAGTTAAGATACTCATAAATTTAACACTTGTGCATTATTACAATAGCGACATTCACATTTTTCGTGGAATGCTGTTTGGAATAAATGTAAACATAAAAAACTTAATTCGGTTTTAGACTTACAGCATTAAAAACAAAGTGCATCAAAACTACGTTGTGTTTGCTACAAACTGGTTTTATTAAAATATGTTTATTTTATAAGACGGCATTTTAAAGATAAATAAATGATAAATGATGATTTAAAATATTAATTAATTTGAAATCATCTTAAAATGCTTCTGAATACACTTTAAACATTCCTTTTCTGCTGCTTTATTTCCGTTTCTTTTAAGAACAATCTTGTATGTCTGTATTAAAACCTTATTTTGAACGGAAAATAACATTTGAAAAATATTGCGTAGTAATAGAATAATGGTTCATCCTTAAGGAATGTTTAGATTTCGTAAATAATTTTGATCAACAAAGATATTAAACTTTATTTAACTGTGTGAATGTGCAGCATAAGACCAAGGCTGTCTGTACATCCCTTTTATAAAAGATGCCGCCTCTGGAATGCACGTTTTACGAATTCCAAAGCTAGATGCCTTTTAACGTATCTTTTATTTTCGTTGATTTCTATTCAGAAATCAAAACTTGAGAAAAAGAATTTGAGTCTGGTTTCGTCTGGTTTTCGACTTTTCTCAAATCAAAGCTAGGTTTGAAAAATGCTAGATATCCGGCATCTTAGCATGAAATGTAGGACACAGGAGATTTTGAAGATTTTTTATCCAGATTTACGAACAAGTTAAACGAGGTCCAGCTTAGTCCTTAAGACCTTTATGGCCTGAACATTACTTTTAAGAGAGTGACCAGCTTAAATTCATGACCTAATTACCACTATTAGCATTGTTGCACTGCCTTATTTCGGCCTCCACATCGTTTTACAGAATAGGGAATAACCATTACTCCAGCGCTGAGTGCATCCCAATGTCTAATGGAATGGCAAATACTAATTGGAATGGTAAACATTTTTAACTCCGCATACACGCATTCTTTCTCAGGGCCCAGAGCACATTTCGAAGATAGCACCACGAAAAAAGATAAAGTATGCGCTGATGTTTACGGACGTTGGCCATCGTCCAAGGGGCGCTTAAGGGACGTCCAAAGTTGGAGGGTGTGGGGATTCACCACATGTGACAATAATGAACTAGAATTGTGTTAGGGGTGAAACTTGTTAATAGCGAATAATGCACATACACTGTACTGGTACGTCCAGTTAGTGATACATGAAATGGTTCCCCATTTAATGAACCTGTTCAAAATATTCAAAATAATTTCTATCTAAAATAACTACAGTCTATATATATATTACATGCTACAGTATATTAATAATAATATCCTTAATTGAAAAAAATAATCACTAATCCGGAATTATGCCCAAAAAACCCGATGCTTATACCAAATTGGTGTTCGCTTTTTATTTGAAGGGGGTTGCTACTGCATAATACAGAATCTTCTTATCTGAGTTTACCACATTTTATCAAAATGCGACGGTAACTGTAGAACAGCTTCGGTTGATTGATTACACCCACCTACCTTAACACATATACTTCTTGACAGTGAGGTACATAGTACATTTAATTAAAGATAAAAAGAACTAAGATAGGCGTCATTTACAATACATTTTCATGTCGTGTCCGTGAAAGCTAAGATGCTACACTATATGTTCAATTTTAAGTCGTCGTACACGTACATGTACGTCATTGAGCATAGAAATATGTTGGTACATGTTAGGGACAACATGTTATCAGTTTCCGGTCCTTTTTCCTGGTTTTAATGAGGTCCTCTTAGACAAAATAAATTACTGTCGCCGTTGTGTTAAAAATGAAAGAAATTAGGTCAAAAAGTCACATTTTGACAGACGTCGTTTATGAACCTCTCCTAAAACGTTCGCATAAATTCACTTGTTGGTCGTCTCGTCAAAGCAGCCGCCATAAAAAACCGTCTCGTGTGATAAAGCATGCGATGACCAATAGGCCAGGCACTTATTTTCCGCAGAAAAGAGCCAGGAAGAGAAATCAACGCCAAGCTTTCCTGTCTCAGATCTGGGGCCGTTGCCAAGCAACGACATTTGCATGCGGAAAAAGACAGCATCCAGCGACAGCCGCCTGCCGATCCAAAGCCCCATTTTCATAATAAAAATTACAGTCGAAGTGAAGGCTTTGGACTCGCCTCTTTCACGAGCGTAGCCTTGAAGCTGTCAAAGAAGCTGTTCATAAAAGGCGTCCACCAAAAAGCTGAGTATTAAAACTCCCTATTCACGCCTTTTCCACTATACACTAACCGTCTTAATTGTCAGGCTAACGATACTACATTTCTTTGGTCAAAAATTCTTCATTTTGACTTTGAAAAGGACCAAAACTAGTGTCATAATGGTCTTAACAAGCTTCAATTGTGCAATAAAGACATGGCTTTTGGCGTATATGTCACGACTTTTCTTTTATAAACGACGTATTTTTAGTTCTTCCGCCTTTTTATACACGTATTTGCTAGATCATTTTCTCAAGATCACAAATTACTAAGCATTTTGTCAATCCTTACACGCAACAGTATGCATCTTTTTTGTTGGCAAATTTCTCATATGGAATGCAGATGTAAACGAAATTCAAGGCTGAACCAAAAATAAAAAATTGGAAAAAAATGTAGGCCTGCAATTGTATGCTTCAAATATTTGTTAGAATTGCTACATTTATCTTTCATGGTCGTCTTTTAGGGTCTGAGTTTTTATAATTTGAAAATGTCCTGTTTATTTATGTGATTCCCTGCAATGCAGCCCCCGCGGGAGTCGCATAACGGTTATTCTTTCAAGTTTATTACTATTTTTGTGATTTTTATGATTTTTATTATTTTTTGCTGTAAATAAACAAGACCTTTTCAAATTATATACAATAATGCAAACCTTAGCAACGACCAATTTTACGCAGAAAAACAAGTTATGAACAATAGTTATTACAAGTATTTGAAGTATTTTTGCATAGTGGGCGTCGTTTTAGGTCTGGCTTAAAGATTCATCTGTTCGTGTCATTTCATGGACAAATTTGAGGCTATTTCCAAATATGAGAGACGTGCAAAAATAATTAAACTTAATTTAAATTTGTAAAAGCAAATAGGGGCCTACAGTAAGAGCATAACACGACAACCTGCAGATCATTACATCATTAATATTTTTCATTTTCCACTAATAAAACCATCATTCATAACATAACGCAATATCATCCCTTCCGAAGTCTATTATAGCCTACATGTATTCCGTTTTCGGCGATTCCCTACCTCCTCCAATCTCGCACGTTCTTTATGGATGGGCCTAAAACTCCATAGAACCGATCGCAGCGCCTGAAGCCTTCGCGGGATCCTCTCGAGGTTAGAGGCTAATCGCTCGAGTTCCGCTAACGGCAGTCGGGGTTTTTAACAGGCTTTCTCGTCGCACCCAAATTGACCGCTGGAAAAGGCGAAAGTGCGCAGCGTCGATCCGCTGATCCGCTCCATTAAAGCGTAATCAAATTTCCATAAAAGTGGCCGCTTTAGACTGCCTCCGTCGGCCCAGGAACGCGCGACCTTCAGCCGGCCCTGGCGGGAAATTTAATTAGGCGCTTGCGTGCAAACGGCTAATTAAAACCAAGATGGCGTGGAGTGGGTGCGTGGGGATGCGCTTGGCGAAGTCTCTATACTGGCACGCGTTTACAATTCACATCCATGCATGTCATAAGCTCTTCACTTCGTCACTTTTGATGAAATCCAAGATAGAATTATCCAAAGTGAAGATGAAAGTTGTTTTCCCTCAGTGCTGAATAAAGCCCATTCTTAAGCACTATGCCTCTGAAAACAGTGGCTTTCGATGGTCTTGCCATTTGAAAGACATTGTACATTTGGCACGTGATTTCTTATGAGAAAATGAAGAATTGAATGTTCTTTTATTCGGCTATGTTGTCAAGGAAACCATACAACCTTGTATACCCATGGCAACGCCTTCCAAACTGCATTTTAAATAACTTTTTTTTAAACAATTTATGTGCGAGCTCTCATTTCAACGATTTCATCCGAAATTTTCGATGAATCGAAAGTGAAAAACCGTTTTCACTTGTCACTTTGGAAGATGTTGGAAGATACATCCAAATTGACGAGTGTAAACAGTATAAAACTGTCCTGAATGCTTAATTCGTTCAATGTCGATGGTCAGTGAAAGTGAACAGCTGTTTACACTTGTCACTTTGGAAGATTCATCTAAAGTGACTAGTGAAAATTCGCCTTTAGCCTCGGGCCAAGTGCCGGCGGTACTGTGGCGTCTCCCACCCGGTCACACTGCACCGTGGCAGCGTGACCAGATTCGCAGTCCGAACGTAGCACGCTCATAACGCACAACATCGCCCCTTAAAATGTTTTTAGTTAAATGCAAAATATCCTCGAGAATGGCGCACACCCGTTGGCGCCGAAGCGTGGGAATTTCGGGGAAAATGGGTCACGTTGGTGGCGAAATTTTGGCACATTGTTTCCTTCCTGCCGTTCCATGCGACGAGTTTATCGTCGATTCGCCGGCATTTATTTTATTGTTTTACCCCATGCGATTCGAGTGTGGCGTGCATTCGTCTCGAGAAGGCTTCCTCTGAAGTTTACGCATGGGAACAGAAACAGGCAGTTTCGAATATTACGCCCATGCATGGCGGCATTTGGCGAGGAAATTAAATTGCAGGGTTTTTTTTATAAGGGCATACCTGAAACACCCTGCAGTTCAGGCGCCAGCCAGGTATGAAGCGCCCAGGCGCCACAAGCTTCGTCTGCATAAAAATGGCTGCGAGGTACTTCAATTAAATTATGAGAATTAACATGCTCAGGTTATAGGCATTAGACGTGTAAATGTGCTCAAAGGCAATACGCATTTGCTTTGAACCATGAATGAGGTAAAAGTGGTCGTTTGGTTACTTCGATCGCAGTTTACTCCCACAACAATCAATCAGTTATATATATTTTTTTTAATTAGCAGCACGCACGCCAATTAACAGCCTGCCAAACAAGACGTAATGAACTGGCTCGTTTTCGCAAGCTGTTAAAACGCAATGCCATGTGTGCTTTTTCTTTTTCTTTTCCCAGTCAACACAGAAGTCACCGGGTATAAACCCGTCAAATGCAGTTTGCATTAATACATGGTACTGCCATTGGACCATCTATATACACGTACTGTATAAATAGACATTTCTAACACTGCAAATACAGGACTACGAAATGTTAAATCAGTGGCATGAAGCTGTTTTGTTTAGACACATTTTAAACAAAGTTATCAATTTAAAAAAAAAAACATGTTAGGGTGTGAATATAGACATTATCCTAAATATTCTTTTTAAAAAAAGGTAAATATGGGTAAAACTTCATCGTAAATGCCAATAAAAAAATATCTTATATAGTATGTTTGAAAGATTTATACCAAAATAAGCCTTTAAATTCATCCGTAAAACATTTGCTAAAATTTTACTCACTAGTTTCCCTATTGGGTTCATCATATTAGAAATGCCTATTAGTAAATCGCAAAAATGCATCCCCCTAAAATCGAGATAAATGTTCGAGCAGCACGAGTTTGTACTTACTGAAATATCGATTAGCATACCTCGCGGCACCAGCTATCGGCATTTATCAAAAATGTGGGAAGAGGATAACCGCTAATCTTAATTCTAGGCATTCGGAGGGCCTCGCGACAGTGAGGCATGCCGGGACTTCAAATTGCTCATTAAAATTCCGAATTGGCCGCAAAAAAAGCCCTCCAAAGACAGGCACGCCAAGGGACGAATACCGATTAGTCGAAAGCGGCACACTAGTATGAGCATGAGAAACAGCTAAACAAGCCTCCGCTAAAAGAAAGCAAGAATAATCGCCGATTAAACCCGCATTAAAGTAGCGAGGGCCGCGGCCATACATATTTATGTGTTTATATACAAAGTTTAGCGCAATTGCTTCATTCCACATCGCATTAAAAGACACTCGCATTGGCCCATCGTGCCCAATAACGCGATTTGGCACAAATTAGCAACAGCTTCGCAAATAACCAAATACAACGCGTTTTACGTGTGTGTTTTGGATAGCCCTAGCGAAGCCATATTTTGGAATGATGCGCTTCGCTTGATGGGGGAGGCCATCCATAAACATTACTTCATATAGGATCGATTTAATGAATTGCGAAATGCACTAAAACATGTTTCGTATTGAAATGTACACACAGTTAACAAGTTTGAGAAGAACTATAATCATGGACCAAGGGGAAATGAGAAAGACAAATCTAAAAGAAAAGTTCGTTCCAATTAGTTCTAAGCCGTTCACACGGGAACGTTTGGAACAAACGTCGGTAAGAACAACGAATGAACGCTTACGGCTTGCGCCATTGCCTATTGGATCATTGTGCATGCTAGCCACGCCCCCTGTGGTGCCTTTGTAATGTAGCGCTCGTCGAACGAGAGTTCCTCGTTGGAAGGTTAACCGCTACAAAATAGTCGACAAATGAAAGGGAAAAAAATAAACAACAAAAGAGGAAGCTGCATTGGTGGTGACTGCAATGCAAGACATATTTAGGCCATGTAGCACGAACATTTCCCAGTCCTTTCAACTCTATGCACGCTACATGTGAAATACATCCTTGGTTACATCTCCATCCTGTATCCTCAACTTCCCCCTCGCTCATCCCCCCAAACAGCAAATACTGTTACAATTCCAATCGAATTTTTTTTGGAATACGTGTTTCTGCAGCTGAATTGGAAGCATGGAATTTCGCACACCGAAACAAAACTTTTTCAAAGCAATACATTTACACAATGTCACAAATTCCTGCTGAACTCTGGTCATGACACCAGCAAAACGATCTAGAACATATCAGGTGTTCTTAACTGTTTGCGACATGGACGGACTTCCCCATCCCCCTTTGGTATCTTAGTAAAGCCTGTGGATCATTTCTTATTTTAATATTTTAAATGCCTAACTACAAAGGAAGCCAATTATACTGAATACAGTTATCAAATAATAATAAAATACTTTATATAATGTATGTTTTCATTTGTTGATGCATCAGAGATTAAAGACTGAACCAAAAGGCTGAATTGCTTTCATAATTTGAAAATGTCCCGTTTATTTATTTTAAAAAAACCCGTTATGCGACATAGTCGTTTCCCGTTTTGGTTTTGAAAATGTATTTAATATTTTTTTAATAATTAAAGGAAAACTTTCAAATTATAACAAATAGTTCAGCCCCAAAAGTGGACAACTTGTACCAATTTAACTCAAGTTCAGCAAGTATAACATGTATTTGAATAAAAAATGTGATCTTTTTGCACGGAGCGCATCTTTTTGGATTTAGCTTAATCCAAAAATATCCATTT
>JAQIXS010001479.1:0-29721 GCA_034700785.1 Rossiulus vilnensis | reverse complement strand
TTCTCGATCTCGGCCCCATACGTAAATTGTTATGGGTGACTTTTGAAAGGGAGGAACAAGAGATCAGACTCCATCAGAAAAGTTTCATAAACGATTTGGCCAAACAATATGACATCATCCCAAACAATCTTGTCAAGGTTCCAATAGGCCAGGAGATACACGCCAGTAGGATGTTACTGGCCGTGTATCTCCTGGTGAATCTATTGATTATTTCCGGCCACATGATGACTAGGATAGACTTCTCGGAAGTTCAAGCGATATCATTGCATAACGCGCTCGCGGCCTGTGCATGCCCGAATAGCAAGCGGTCACCACAGCACTCCCACGTAGCGGCCGTGGTAATTAGTGGAACACATCCACCGTGGTTACCGTGACACTCGTACCGCGCTTGGGTTCAAGTTTTTAGTATTGTGAACAAATTCAAACCTGTTTCTCACTACTTATTTTTGTTGCTGCGCTTGTGGCTTACTCACATTTTTTACGTCCCCGCCTAAGCGAATAAAGCTCCGTTATCTCTCTTTCGCCCATTGTGTCTCCTTTCAGCACGTAACCCCAAATGATCCTCTGGTTACAACACCTTGTTCTCCAATCATACTTGTGACTATCCCAAACGATTGTCTTCCCTTATACTACGTAATCTTTGGTACATTTAAGGTGTAGGTATATGCATTACCTTAAGAGTACGCCCTAAAAAACAAGCTTCTCATCCACCTTTGATTCAGAACGCTGCTGAAATTTATCAAGATTACATCATTAGAAATATTTATTCTGCAGACATGTAACGACAGCAAGCATCCATTTCAACAGTACTACTTACAATTACATACACCAAACAACACCAACTAATCGAATCACAATTTCACATCAGCTTTACTTAACGTCCAATTATGTCAAATAAATACCGTCATTACGAATTTGACATTCACATTACGCACATGTATCTAGATTGCAATTAAGATTAATGCTAGAAACAAAAACACGACCTATTTTGAAACAGTTGAAGCCGGATTATCTGCTTTCAGGTTCTTCGTCGTGCTTTCAGTTTGACTTAGTAACTTTAAGGCGCTTCCTTGCATTCCTTCCTTGAAAAAGCCATAACTTATGGATGCTCCTCGTATCATCCAGCCTAGGCCTAGATTTGACTGATGCATGCGTTTTGGTGTTAAGCGTTTAGGCGTCTAGTCTACTGCAACAGCACAATGGAAGACATCGAAGATCTGTTCCGCGGCGAAGATATAGAAGGAACTGTTGGATCGAGGGTGACGGCTCGTGAGTACGTTTTCCCAAAAGTACGGAAAACTAAAAAAGTCTCAGTCGTAGTTCAGGAAGATGCGCCGGTGCCAGTAGTGGCGGAGAGCATCATACCAGGTGATTATAAATGCCTCAAACGTATTTATGATTTGTAAATCTAAGAACTGCACGTGTATTCATGACTGGAGCACAACTAGATTATTTAGTCCTGTTGTAGAGCTGCATGTGAATGCGAAATAGACAAATTGTACAAAAAATGCTGTAGGGGCTGCTCATAAAGAACGTCCGAGGTTGAACAGGGTGGGGATCTACAAAAATCCACAAATCTTAACTCCAACTATTTTATGAATTGATTTTTGCAAGGATGCAAAAACTATAACAATTAAAGATGAAATGAAGATCATTCCACGGGGTATTGGGACGTTCTTGTTTCAAAACGCTTATTTCAGACGGTGAATACACTCAAAACTTAAAAGCTGCCAATTCAGCTCACTTTGTGGAATATAATTATTTTTAATGTATGAAATTTTAACGATGCTTTTTAGGAACCCATTGTATTTACGTGAAAACTTGGGGATGCACCCACAACACGTCCGACAGTGAATACATGGGTGGTCAGCTGGCAGCCTATGGATATTGTATTACAGGTAAGCTTATCTAAATGACAGGTTTGGTGTTTTAATGAATAACGTAATTGAAATAAATTAAGGTAAAGTAAAAGATTTCATCGAATTTTGAGGGGATATTGAGGGAGATTTTAATTTCATGTCTACTTTTTTATTTTTTTAAACTTACATTACTATAATTAATTGATTAATTGATATGCTGCTAAAGTAAATTGCTAAAAACATTGATAAAAAAAAGCCTTAAAATTTTATGAAATCATTTACATTACGTTGATTTATTTTAATTATGTTATCTATAACGATTATCTTTCAAAAAAAAAAACTCCGAACGAATCTTACAGTAGCCTAAGGAATGCTGCTGAATTTTACTGCCATGCAAAAACATGCACTGACACACTGCTGCTACTTCAGCTACTTATTATGAATGCTAAATTTATTTTTCCACGTGTATAATTGGCTGCTTTTGTAATTGTTTTAGTATAGAATTTCTGATTAAGAATGGTGGCAATTCGAGAACATTGTTAAATAAGCTATTTCTTGCTTAACAGTGCAGCTTATTAATTTGTCAGTGTTTCGTCATTTGTCTACTATAATGGAGAAAACCACAATTTTTGAAATGCATGCCCAGAAAACTGCAGTTTATTGCATTTAAAAAATATTGAGATATATGATGGTTTAGTGAAGGTTAACACAAGTTGGGTTATTTTGTAAACAATGAGAGGAATATCGCTATTCTTGTTTGTGATCAGAATAGCAAGGATATTCCCTGTTCATGAAAAAAATGTAGAAATGTAGAATCGAGTTTAACTGTTCCAAAGCATTCAAACTGCTCAAATATTCTACTAACTCGTTTCCTCATAGATGAGAAAGACAAAGCTGACCTCTGGCTCTTGAACAGCTGCACGGTGAAGAATCCGGCTGAGGATCATTTCCGCAACGAAATTGAGGCGGCCAAAAGCCGGGGCAAGCATTTGGTCCTTGCGGGCTGTGTGGCGCAGTCGGTGCCCGCCACAGCCTACTTGAAAGGACTGAGCATCATCGGAGTGCAGCAGATCGACCGCGTGGTTGAAGTGGTTGAAGAAACCCTTAAAGGCAAGTTAAAATGAAAGGAAAAAACAATAGATGGATTGGAATCACAAAATATTAAGAAAATTAGAGGGTTCCCCCAGAACCTTCGAATCCTGGGAAAGTTAGGAGAACTTTCAACTGGCTGGGAATCCTGGAAAAGTCGGGGAAATTTTGAGAAATGTTCCAAAAGTCAGGGGGTTTCACCAGTTTAAATCATTTACCAAAGCATAAGGCAAAAATCCATAGTTTATCGTTTATGGCATTCTCTTAATTAATATTGATAAGCAATTTGTTATGCAAATTTATCCAAAAACCATGATTTGGGATATTTGTTTTCAACATTTTGGCCTACGCCATTCCATTAATCATTAATATTTCTAAGCAAACGTATTATTTGTTCATCTGGGAACTGTGCAGGTCAGAGGAAAATACCATTTTTAACCTGGGAAAGTCGGGATTTTATTTTATTGAAGCTGTGGGAACTCTGTGGTTAGTGACTAAGTGCCCTGCTATTTGAGAATGTATTACATTGTATTGTATTACAGGCAACACGGTGCGCTTGTTGGGTAAGAAAAAGCTGAACGGGCAGAAGACAGGAGGCGCATCACTCACCTTGCCGAAAATTCGCCGCAATGCCCTCATAGAAATTATCGCCATCAGCACTGGGTAAATTAGAAATTAGATTATTCAAACAAGCTCATACAAAGATTAAAAAAAACAGTAATAGTAATTTGCAAATTTGACAAGTAAGGGTTGAACAGATTCGGGAGCCCATTTCAAAAAGATGGCCACCTTGTGAACGAATTACTTAATTTTTGCTTAAAATACTTTTAAGCAATAAATTTAATTTTTTTTCCGCGTGAAATTGGTTCTCCCCTAGGGTCTGTGATGTTTTCATAATTTGTAAATGTCCCGTTTATTATAAAAAACATAAACTTGACTTGAAAAAGCAGCTACGCGTTCTTCGAAAACTGGCTTTTACCCTTATCAACTTCACCTACTTTATAAATAAACCGGAAATTTTTCAATAAAAAAAAATAACACGTACCCTAGTGGACAACCAATTCTACAAGGAAAAAATGATAAGTATTCGAAACAAAAGTGTAATTTTTTTTGCATGATGGGCATCGGGTCGGCCTTAACATCCTGAGGATAGTTTTATCAAAAACCGGCATTTTGATACACTGCCCCAACTAGTATAAAATGTCCACTTTAATTGATCTGTTTGGGTAAGAATGATGCCATTTTAACAAGGAAGATGATATATGTACTAAAATTCGATACGAAATAAATTTCAATTTGAATTTAAAGTGGCGGCATTTGAGAACGTTATTGTTAATGGTATCACGCCTAATCATTGAGGATAACATCGTCAAAACATCGCAAAATCTTTTAAAAAAATTGTTTACCAAAATCTCTCCAAACCTGAGAAAACTAGTTTTAATAGATTATATATAGTAAAGTTTGTTTTGTTAGAGTAGGTGAGATTTAGGAGGTTTGTGGAGGCATTTTTGCATAATTTCTGTCAGCTTTCGGTACTTGTGCCATTGCATCCGCAACGATGAAAAGATGTGGAGCAATTGTTGATAGACAATTACATTATATAAAAATTACCCAAATTCGAAAGCAATGACCACTCAAAAATACCCTTTTGCTCGCAACCTGAAACTCGGTTTTCTTCCAGCGCAGGTGCTTGAATCACTGCACCTATTGCAAGACGAAGCACGCTCGTGGTGAGCTGGGCAGCCACCCCGTGGAAACGATCGTGGAAAGGGCGAAGCAGGCTTTCCAAGGTGCGCACGTGGAAATCCGTTGTTTGATGACATTTCTTCGCATTCAGTTCCAAAGTTTTTTTCTTACTTTATTCTTCTTCTTTTTCGACTTTGCAAAAACTAGAGGGAGTCGTCGAGCTCTGGATCACGTCAGAGGACACCGGAGCGTACGGACGCGACATTGGCTCGTCCTTGCCCCAGTTGCTGTGGCGCGTGATCGACGTGGTGCCCGACGGGTGCATGATGCGGGTCGGGATGACCAACCCACCCTACATACTGGAGCACCTAGAGGTTGGTTGGCTGTGGGGTTAAATGGATGCAGTGTCAAAATAGTTTTGGACTGCCGAGAGTTAGTAGGTCTGTCGTGACGCGCAACTTCTCGATTGCAGGAAATGGCCAAAATCCTCTCCCACCCGAAGGTGTACGCGTTTCTCCACCTCCCGGTCCAGTCGGGCAGCGATCCGGTGCTATCGGACATGAAGCGCGAGTATTGCCGGGCAGACTTCGAAAGAGTGGTCGATTTTCTCAAGCATAGGTATGTTGAGACGGGTATGGGCAAAATTCAACGGACGGAAAGGTGATTTAGGAGTCGAACTCGGTTACAACGAGCGTCAAGGGACAGACACAATTTGCTCGTTATAACCGTTACTCGTTATGTCCGTGAACACCAAAATCCGCCATACATTCAGCACTAAACTGTTTTTTATTCTTGGCCGATGAAAAACACTAATTCTACGTACAAATGAGCACTAAATTATTAATAAATCGGTTAATCTTTTTATTAAAATCTGAACGTCATGAAAATTGCAACTGATTGCTAACAAAGTGGGGATTTTGTCTAGCTGGATGTTTGTTTAGTTGGACAAAAAATGCTCAATCTGGATACTTGAGAGTAAATTGAAAGCTTGGATATCACACCGTGAGTAAGGAAAACTGAAAGTAAACCAAGATTTTGGGAACTAGCACACGGTGCAAAATTTAGTCTTGACGCATGCATTGAAATTCGCGGAAACCAAAATCTACAACGGTCATTTCCTCGCCATAACCGAGTTTGGCTGCAGTTTTTGCGTCGAACGTTGTTGCGGTTTTTGACCAGTTTGTTCCAAATGATACAAAGAACTAACCCAGACCCTTGCGCACAACCAATTCCGCAGGGTGAGAAGTGAGTTTGGCAATTATAAGCACCTAAAGCAAAAATATATGGTTTTCTTGTACGGTTTGCATTAATTTTCATCGGATTCAATACCGGTTTTGCAAGAAGACACCAAAAGTTGTTTTGAGAGATAGCGAGGAATTATCCAATTAAGGGTATTTTGTTTCCGATTTTTAAGGGTCGCAGGTGTTACAGTAGCAACAGACATCATTTGCGGCTTCCCTACCGAGACTGACGCGGTAAATACGAACTTTTGTTATTTGCTGGTAACGCCAACTCGATTGAAATTCCATGATGGCTTTCTGCTCTCATTTAGGACTTCGAAGAATCTCTGAGTCTGGTTGGCAAGTACAAATTCCCATCGCTGTTCATCAACCAGTTCTTCCCCAGGCCTGGGACGCCGGCTGCCAAGATGCCGAAGATTCCTGCACAGAAAGTGAGTGAAAGGTATCATTTACAGGGTTCACACTGACCTGGAAGACCTGGAATCGTCAGGCAAGGATGAGCAAGGAAAATTTGAAATTTTAATGCTGCTCGGGAAATTATAAGCGGACAAAATGCAAAACTCATATTGCCATAACCTCAAAATGATTATTGAACTCATAGAATTTGCCATTCCGTACACCAATAAGTATTTTGACATTTTTGCTTCAAATACTTATCATAATTGCTACATTTGTTTTTTCCCATGTAAAGTCGGTTTTCCACTAGGGTCCGAGTTAATGCCACTCGAAAATGTCACCATTATTCATAAAAAATTAGATAAACTTGGATAAAACTTGAGCAAAGCCCTGTCGTGGAAGTCGTACGATTTTTTTCGAGTTTATGTAATTTTATGAATAAATAAGGCATGTTTAAAAAACGAAAAATACCTCGGACCATCGCGGACAACCAGTCCTTCCTGGAGTAAATAAATTTAGCAATTATTATTTTGTGTTAATTTGAGTGTTGCTAAATGACGTCATTTGCGAAGAGATCGCATTAATGTGCTTCCGCCACTGTTGATCCATCAGGTGAAGACAAGGACGAAAAAGCTGTCGGAACTGTTTGCTTCGTACGAAACTTACGGCCATAAAGTGGGGGAGGTGCACACTGTCCTCGTCACGGAGATTTCTTCGGACAAACAACATTACATCGGGCACAACAAGTTCTACGAACAGGTACCGCAGGTTACTGCCGCTGATGCTAGAAGCATGCAGCAAGAGTAAATATCACGGCCTGGAAAAGTCGGGGAAATTTCAAACTTTCTTGCAAACGTCGGCGAAATTTGTAACAGATAAAATGCGAAGAAACGGAAACCTGAAATGATCACATTATTAGTAGCAAAAAATTTATAATTTCAACAAATATCAATACACACTTTTTAAGGGGTAAACTCCGAGTCTTTGAGTATCCTCGGTAGTTTACCTTACAGGGCACAATTTATTAAAAACAAATTTTAATACACAAAATGTAGCCTGCATAAAACCCATGATGACGATTTCGACAAATTTTCGCCTATGGCGTTCTCTTCAGTTTAATTCAATTCAGTAACTTACAATGAGTAAGTGAATACCATGTGGTAGGAGGAGGCACGCATTTCTAAAAAAGATTTATAATCTCAATACAGCCTAAAATACACGATGAGTTGGTAAATTTTCGCCTACGGTGTTCATTTTAAAAGTATTTCGAAAGATAGTGTTTGAACGTAGACTAAAATCCGTGCAGGGTGTTATTTCAAAAATGTTTGTCCATGTTCCTAAAAAGTTGATGCTTAGAAATGCTAACTCAAATACGATCTGTTTGATCATGATTTTCGCAACCATGATTATAATTTGAAAAATGAGAATTTAACGTTTGTAACTTTTCAAAAATGAAAGAAATGTCACTAATTAGTAAATTTCGTTTGCAATTTATTCTATAAGCATTTTTAGATAAGCAGGGAATTTTTTTCAAAAACCTGCAAAAGCCAGGGAAGCTGAGAACTTGATTTCAGTAGGAACCCTGAATATTTTTCATTCTATTTTTTAGGTTTTGATTCCCAAAGTGGATGAGTACATGGGACGCAGGCTAGCGGTCCAGATCACGAGCACGGGAAAGCATTACCTGATGGGTCGACCTGTCGGAGGCCTGATCGAGAGCCCGGCAGTGTCTCCTTCGTCAGTCCCGAAGACTCCATCTACGACACATCGGTTGAAATCTGTAGACAACACAGTCGTGTTTTTCGCGGTCATCCTCACCGCCTGGCTCGCGTACAAATTGCTCGCAATCTGGCGCTTGCTATGATGAATCGTTCCCTGCAAATAGAACACTTAGTCGGCATTTTTTGAACATTCACATGCGTGAGCATTATTCCTCCGCATATTTTGGTTCAAAAAATTTGGAACATGGAAAATGCTGAAGCATGTGTAGTTGCTGATTACTTGAGATACTGGAAATGATCTACGCACTTCCGCGCGTGGTTCAGCATGTTCAAGCGCAATTCGGACAGATCGAGACAAAAAATCCACGCGCGTCAGTCGATTGCGATTAAACATATCGAAGTGTTCGGATCGCAGCACGCGCACCTGAACGCGTTCAACTGCACACATAGATTACTTCCAGAATCTTCAATAATCGGTAACTACGCAAGCATTTTTCATGCTCTTTTGCACACGCAGGGAATAATTGTTTTACTGAATAAACACTGGAGTTTGTAACGATTATTCTTCATATGTTTTCGGATAAATTTGTCCTGTTAGTGCCATGTTGGACCTATTAACCAACCAAACCAATCGGTTTCATAGGGAATATATTCAGGCTTCTTACGCACTTGGGAAGTCGGGCAATTTCCTTATTACTTCAGCGCTGAATTTATAAGGGAGGATTTTGAGGGACCATTCTAATGTAATTTTTTATTTAAAAAAAAATTAGCATTCTCTTGATTAACAGTATTTTTTTAACATCGACGATGCCCAGGTTTCTGACAAAATTTACACGCATGATGTTCTCGACATAGTATTTCTAAAAATATTGCATGTAAATGTAGACTAAAGTCGACGATTGGTTCATTTTTTCTTAAATGTGCAGCCATGTCCTTAACATGACATGGGTATACAAATGCGGAGTGAAATCTTTTTTTCGAAAAACTCAAAATTGTTGGAGCTGCGCAGAAAGAACCAAGGTTTAATCTGGTTATAAATATATTTGCCTTTATTTTACTGATAAAAAAGCTATTGCCCGGAAATTTCTAGTGCTGCAAAAACTGCATGTTTGTGATTAATAAATAAATACTGCCTTTATGTAACCTTTCAAAAAGTCAGGGAAATTTACTTGGAATGGTGAGGGTCATGATCTCTTGAATGGACTGGGGACATTTGAGGAACCTTCCTTAGATGCTCATCTCCTCCTTCCATTGCTGCAAGAATCAGGAATGTATTTCAACAAAACGAAAGCTGGCTGTCAATGAAAAAACTGCCAGTTTCTGTAGAAAGTGTTTCAAGAATTAATTTCTGTAACAAATTTAATTTACTAAGCTCCTCGGCACATGAAATGTTTGTTAACATCATTCGTATCGGTAATCTTCTGTAAAACAAAGTATTATCATCATCGATTTGTTTAGTTTTTTTTTTGCTGACTTAAAGACTGCAAACTAGCAATGTCGGCGTAAGTTGAAAAAAGTTGCGATAAATTGATCATAGCTCCGAAGCAATTAATTCCTCATGCAGTCGAAAATGTTATATTTACACATTATTTTGAATGTTGATATCAAGTTTTCTGTTTCATCTACAGTTGAACTGGCATAAGACTAAAAAACGAGATGCACTTATTAGCCTTTGAAATCAGTTCCACGGCCATGTTTTTAAAATTATTTATCAAGTTTTTCAGCAGTCTTCTTTAGTTAAACAAGTATCCAAATAGTTCAACGAGAATATCATAAAGGCAGTGGTAAAGGGTATTTCTAAAATGAAATGCTTCACAAGACAAAGCCTTCCAAACTTTTCTATTTGCTGCTTTTGGCTAATTTTGGATGCTTCAACTGTGGTTAAATTTTTCCAATTTACCAACTCTTAAACTAATTGTCTGTAAGTGTCAACATGCATTGCATATAGTTTCACAAATTTGCTTTAAAATTTGCCCACTGCTTGATTCGATGCAAAGACAATTAAAATTAAGAAAAGTTGATCTCAAAGCAGCAATTTGTTTCAGTCCAGCAGAAAATCATCGACACAAGTGCAGTTTTGATTATTACTACGATTTCCAATTTAATAAATCCTTTTTTCAACAAGTCAAGACTAGTTAAAAGTTTTTCCAACTGACAAGAGAGTGAATCCTGGATAAAAGTGACAAAAAACTGAAAAAACTAACATTCTGGTTTACTGCAGACCAGGACGTCCTATATGGATGGTCCAATACAGTCCACCAGAAAAATTGAAAAACTGCACTTTTTCTGATTTTTCTACAGGACATTTTCTGCTGGACCAACTTTACGCCAACAAATGCACCTAGCTTGTTTCGGCATTTGGCTCTTTTAATTAAAACTAAACTTCTACATGTCATTTGCCCGTAGAACACTTTACGTCCTTTCATTATCAGCCTTTCACTAAACCGGGAATCCTCTCAACACGTAGTCCAACATCCCTCGCATTCTACTCTTCATGACTAACATCACTGCTGGACATGGCAAACCGGTCACTGCGGCTGCGTCTAAGCACGGACGGTTAGTTGCAAAGCCGCAGAAGCTGCTCCCGTAGCGCGTCGATAACCGGAGGTCCCGATCAATTGGTGGCCGATCCACTTTTCGGGGCTCCGTCTTCGTCGGGCAGGCTTCCGCCCGAGACGCTGGGCTTCGGGATGCGTCCCGGAACGGTAGTGGAGTTGCCGGCCGCGGTTCCGTTCAGTGTAACTACCGGCGTGCTTGCGGCACTCGCGGGGGCCGGTGACGGCAGCGTATCTCCGGCCGCTAGGGTTGAGTTTTTGCCGGCAGATGGAGTTTGTTCGGCATTTGGGCTCGCGCTCGGTTTGGCCGAGGTGAGGTTTTGTGGCTCGGCCGGCCCGATAGGTGCCCGTTGAAGAGTTTGGTTTCCGGTGCCAATTTTGTTGATTTGTTCGCGCAGAGCTGCCATTTTCTCCTTCAGGGCATCGGAGTTCTCCTTAATGGTCTGGTAGGATGTTCTGAGGTCGTTGATGGACGTCAAGAGATCCTGAAAATGAAGGATGAAGCTCATAAGACGCAATATTACAGCTTTACTCAAATAAACTCCCCTTACTTTCCCAGGTTTAAATTTTATTATTTTCGGACTTACTGTAAAAGGTTTCCCCAAAGACCAACAATAAGTGAAAAGAACCTGCCTTTGAATATAAATATTGTTTTCAATCCATTCAATAGAATGTTTACTGTCGTGTTTAGGGCCTCGTATGTTGGAGGAAATGAAAATTAGAAGATTTTGATAAGCTTCCATTAATTAATGAAATGTCGTAGACCAACATTTTCGAAAATTTATCACAAATTATGGGTTTTGGCTTACATTTCTTTATGTAGAATTGCCGAGGAATATGAAATGCATGCAATGGAATGCTGTTGGTAGAAAAATTGTAAAAGCGATAATACAAATAATACGTTATATATAATAAGTATATATAAGTTACATAATAAGCGGCATTTCTAAACAAAATCTGCTTAGAAACTTTAATAATTAATGAAACGTTGCAGGCCGAAAACCTTGAAAAAGATCACAAACCATGAATTTTAGAACATATTTCTGTAAAACTTTGCTTGTAAATATCATTACTTAAAGGTACGTCGTAGGCAATAGTTTTTTGAAAAAATAACTACAAGTTATGGATTATGCTATGCAAATTGCTAAAGAAAAGTACTGGGCTTTTTATTGACGCAGTAGAAATAAATCCACTAACTTGTTGAAGGACATGGCTGACCTACTAATTACAGCAAAAATTGTGGACATTCATATCCCATTTATTTGAAAATCATTATTACTACTACTACATATATTTCATTTCTGTTCAAAGTTAATAGTTAAAAAAGGTGGATAATGCATAGCTCGGTATTTTTTTTTAATTTTTTAGTTTTTTAAAAATTCTTTTCCAAAATTTAAAACAAGAAAATAAGCAGATATTTAAGGCAGACTCAAACGGCTGTCCACAAAGCAAAAAAAAATCTACATTTATAATTTCTAAATTAAGGGTGGCAAACGATTTTCAAGATTTAAATTTTAGGATTTTTACATCTTATACATCTATGTGTTTAATATACACGTAGTAATACAATAACAGAAGTATTTTTCGGCCATTTTTTTAACATAGCAATCTCTATATTCAATAAATTAATTTACTTCCAAAGCTCCCAACCCAATGCCAAACTGCATCTGTTGTACCACAAACTGCACAGGGTTTGTAACAATTTGAAACAATTATAAAGGTTTTAACATTGCATCGTTAAGGTATTTTAGGACTTTTTTTGGAATATTTATTTTATTTAGTACTTTTTGGATTGTCGAACTTGTCGCCTAGTGTCCGCAACATTTTTTTAAATTTTAAAACGACCCGTTAATAATAAAATAAAAAATTGAATTAACTTGAAAATAACCGTTTTACATTCTCCTTTGCCCATCTTTGATGATTTTATTAAGTGGAAAAACCCGTTTTCAGAGGTCGCATAACGTTTTTTAAGGTTAATTGAATTTTTAAAAACGAACGGAATATTATCAAATTTAAAAAAATAAACGCAGACCCTTGTGGACAACCTGTCCTATATAGGTAAAATAAATGTAGCAATTATACGTTTGTAGCAAAAATGTGTAATGTTTTTGCATGATGGCATCGTTTATGTTTGGGCCGAAATTGCAGAAATTTGCTCTTCTCTCTCTGTTTATTATTTTCTTAAATCTTGCTTAAAGTTGAAAACATTAAAATAAACAAAATCAAAAATACCAAACTTCAAAAAACCCCGAAAATAAAAAGTCGAAATACACCAGGATCCAGTTTTTGTAAAAATTTCGCCTATGTATAACTTTTCTTTTATAGAAATACTTGCAAGAAATCGACTCAAAAATATTGTAATCCATATATTCGTTTCATTCTTTTTAATCGAAATTCTAGTTCTAATTGACGCCACTGGAACTTGAAAAAAAACTTCAGGTTTTTGAAACATTTAGTATTTCATGATTGTTTTATTACTATATTACAATGAACAAAATTCGAATTGATGTTTTTCACTAATTGATTTACCTTTAATCGAAATTCAAGTTCGAAACGAAGTTGTATTAATTTTCAAAAATTTTCGATTATGCCCATTTCTCTACTTGCATTCGGTGTTTTCACTCATTCCGGTGTTCTCACCTTTAGCATTTTAGCCATTTGGCGTTTTTTGTAATTCGGCTAATTTGCAATTTGGCATTTTCGTATCCGGCGTTTTCACTGGATACCATCTCGTCATACCTTGATCTTGGCATCTTGTTGGCTTATCGAAGTATTCACATATCCAGTGACAGTGTCTTGAACAAGGGCAGACAAGTTGATGCTCAAGGTTTCATTCAAGACTTGCAATTGATCCTTTGGCAGCGCCTGGCTCTTCAGCGCTAATGCCACGTATAGCTGCGTCAAGCTTCGCACGTAACGTAGCAGGGTTTCTGTTGTTATGGTGCCGTTGATGTCCCCCAAGGTTGGCAAGCTGTCCGGCATGATTTTGTCCATCTAAAAATTAAAAAAAATTGTACGATATTAGCACAATTTCTTCAGCTTTCGAAGACCGGACTTTTGTCAGACTTGTGACAAAATTTGTGTGGCTATTTTTTAGGTTTAACAAGAAGATAGAAAATAATTCGGTGACATCATTTCTAGGGTAATGGTTTCTCGGTTTGTCAGAAGCAAGTTAACTGGCAACAAGTTGACGGGTGGGTGGAAATAAATCCCCCATTTTCCTGACATTCCCTGACCAACCCATGCAAATATCTCTGACTTTCTGAAAATAATTCTTTAGCAAAGACAATTAGACCTTAATATTTCAAGAAAAAATATACTAGTGTAAAATTAACTTCATTTCGAGTTAATTTGTTTTCTTAAAGAAACTAAATTAACTCGAAACCATTGAAAATTACCATCATCCCCAGTCCTGTTGTGCTTACTTTTGGGATAGATGGGAAGTAGATACCTTTTATCGTCATTTTTGAATAGTGGGAGTATAAGCCATATCCCCACTTCAGATCTTAAAACATTGCGAAAAGTTTAGTCATTTCTGGGCAACTGCATTTTTACCATGAAAATAAACGAAAATGGCAAATATTTATCAAATGTTGAGGCTAAAATCATGGATTTGAAACTAAAATTTGGAAACTTTTCGCCTATGGCATTCCTTTTAATCTGGAAATTTCTCACAAATTTGTTGTACTAAATTGCAGGCTAAAATCATGTATTTTTAACCCAATTTTTACAAATTTTCGCCTAAGGCGTTCCTTGTACTAATAGCAAATATGTATACAATGTTGAGGCTAAAATCTCACATTTGAAACCCAAAATTTGCAACGTTTTCCCCTAAGGCTTCATTAAGAAATCAACAAAATGAAGTTGGTGCCCCCATCCCAAAAATGAGATCCTGCGTACGCCACTGCACTGCATTGTTGGATGAGATTTAAAAAATTGCTTCAAGGTCTATGAATTTTTCCGTTCGTTTTTGGTTAGGGGGTCCCAGTATCACATAGGTGCTGCAGGCCCCATGCAACCTCAAGCTTTCACTGCTCTTCCCCGACTACCCTTCACCATCTCTGATTTTCCAGGTGCACACGAATCCCGTACAGAATATGGTTGAGTTCAACCAAAAGCTGAACTCACGTTTGTCTCAAAAGTAGCATTCACCAGGGTCTTGACCTGTGCCTGAACTTCTTGCAGAACAGCAGCTACAATAGAGGACGTGTTGAGATGGAAAGCCTCGATGTCCGAGAGTCGATGAGTTAAGTTTTCCGTCATAGTTTTCAGCTCAGTGATGAGTTTCTAGAAGCCAAGAGAACAATATTGAGAAAGAGGAGGATTTACAGAGATGGTTCTGATGCGAGTTGAAAGAAACTCACGTGATGCTCACGCAGATCCTCCACCGACCACTGAAGTTTCTGCCAGATGGAGGTATTCGTTTCTGCAAGAGCTTCCTGCAGCTTGGAGATGTCCTGCAAAAGGAGAATGATTATGTGTCCACAGTTTATGCACCTGTTGCATCAACCATTGCAAAAACTGCTATCATAACGAAGAGTATAAATAATAGTTATGAATAAAACTGGTCTCCCAAATGCAAGGCTGTAAGGATTTAATGAGGTGTCAGTTCAGAGCAGCATTATCTTTATTTTTGTAACTTTTTGGACAGATGAACGTTTGTAGGCATTAAGTTATATAAGTTTATATATAAAGTTTGTATGTGCAAATACAAAATCGATAGATTTCTGATAATCTTTAACGGCATAGATAATTTCAAAAAATGTCATTAACAAAAATCATGCTTTTCACATATTTTTTAAATTCACTTGCAATGCTTTCGACTTTTTTCAAAACTTCTAATTTTACTTAATGTTGAATTGTTGACCACAATGATCATGCACACAAAAAAACATATTTTCCTTCAAATACTACTTATAATTGCTAAATTCATTTTTCTCCATGTAGCATTCGTTGTCCACCAGAGTCCGAGTTATTTTTACAATTTAAAAATGTCTCCTTTCCATACAAAAAATTAAATAAACTTGACCAAAAACTGTTATGCGAAAACTCTGAAAACGAATTTTTCCTCTTAAATTAATGCAATGCCTGAAGATGGGCTTCGGCGATCTTATAACAACTTTTTCAAGTTATTAAATTGTTCATAAACAAAAGATAACGTTTCCAAATTTTAATTATTAACAAAGACCCTGGTGGGCAACCAATTCCACACAGAAAAAATTCAATTTTGCAGTTATCATTGGTATTAGAAGAAAAAATGTCCAATTTTTAAAATGGATTTAGCTATTAATCGACGCTAAAAACTGCACAGACCATCAAGTTATGATAGTGCTTAGCCATTCAACCAGGGTGTGCAGACATGTTACTCACAAAATTTCCAGTTGATGAAGACTTAGTCTCAGAAAGATTCTGTTGGTCTGCTATCAATGCATCAACTTGTTTCTGAAAAGGCGAACAGATTTCATTAATTGATAGGTAATACATTTAACCATCAAAAACTGAGACTTTGATGTGAGAATATGTAATGACAGTTATGGTGGTCATTTTAAATGATCGCTTCGTGCAGTTTTTAAATATTACTATCATACAAAAACTAATAATTTTCCTGCAAATATTGTGCCAATGTTTGGAGAGCAAAATGCAATAAAGTTTATACTTGACTATATACTGCAATTGTGGTGCAGGTTTAAAATTATGATATAATTTGAAAAATAAGACAACTAGTAAACGTTTATGGCACAAATAATGCAGTTTTATAGGGAAATATTATTTAAGTTTTAAATCTAAAACGTTTTTTTTTTCGTAAGCAAAATAGCATAACACCTCAGTTTTTGTGATTTTTTGCTTCATATATTTTTTAGGCTATCATGCTTTACAAACAAGTGACACAGCGGCATTACAGTGCCAAATGAGCTTCATTACGTCAATGAAATGTTAGAAACTTGGTCAAATTGCAAACGATAGCAAATGCAACACCTTTAATGCATCCACAGCATTTTTCAGCTCTTTGTTCTCCTTTTCATTGTTAGCGATTTTATCCTTCAATGGACCTTCATCCGACTGAATGTCAGCCTTTAATTCGTTAATTTGACTTCCGATGGAGGCGACACTCTGAAAAGTTACACAACAAACAATTTCAGAATGAAATGCAATTGGAAAATACCAGCGAGACAAACATATTAAATAGGTTAATAAGGGATTTTGTAATTTTTTCTTATTACAAGGTGTCTATGGAGTCTCGACCTGACTATTGTTTTTTATTCTTTTTCCTTTGAATAATTGGTATATTATGTATAAACCATTTACTGCCTGAATTATACTTATTTAATTCAAATTGGTTTTTTTTTTAATTTTACCTTTAACTGAGCAAATAGTTCAGACATTAAATACTTCTTGCCATTCATTTACTAACATGAGCCACGTTATTTTCTTACTAATAGGTATCAAATTTCACTCCAGATTCAAAGTATATACTGCCTATTATTGACAGATAATTGGACCTCTGACCTTACAATAAAAGCATTATTTTCACAGAATTAAACCAATTATTAATTATGGCCCTTGAGTTCACTGTTATTAGATAACATTTTCTTAAATACAAATAATATGGACTGAGAAAAAGCATTGCATTTAATTTTGAAAACAAATGTTTTATCGGGCAGGATAAAATTCAATAAAACTGTCATGCTCAAATCTAGTTTGGTTCCTCAGACCAAGTTTCCCTGCACTCAGAAAGCATTAAACTATTAATGCTAATCAAAAATTGGACTTTGTTTGCAGATTCCAATGTCCTATAAAATGCTGTTATTATTCTAAGGTCCATGGACAGACTTAAGAGGGTACAAAAACTAAGATTGGAAGAAATTATCTATTTGGATAACTGTGCGATAGTTGCCCATAGATGAGTGGTTTAAGTTTGTAATTGCTGTCACAGGATGACAGCAGTGATGTCATCTACAGACAGTAGTACCCTAAGGCATAAGCAAACAAAGGATAAGTGTAGATTCATGTTTGTTTCATCAAGTTTGGATAGTTTTATAGACTTTGCATGTAAGCATTATAGGTTCTTTATGGAATTTATGCACAGTTTTGACTCTCTTTAAATAGCATGCTTATTTATTATAACTGACTGAAAACTGTTAAGAATGTCTGCACAGTTTCATTACTGGTTACATCTGAAATCAACACCTGCAAATGGGACACAGGAGTTTGCAAGTCATTGTTTCAAAAAACGTTTTCTTTGACCAAGCCTGAGTTAGATTTTGAAGACGTTACATATAAGAATTGTTTCAAAAATTTCCTGGAAAAGCAACTTCCTGCAAAGAAGTTTGTGTTTAAAGCATGATGGGGCAGATAAGGACATTGTCCAAATGAGCCCCTATGTTAACATTTATTTCAAATGCAACCAGTAGTTAAACTTTCTAGACATTCTTAACAGTTTTCAGTCAGTTATGAAACTAAGCATGCTATTCAAAGAGCAAAGTTCTGCGGTGCATAAATTCCATAAAGAAATTATAAAAAACGCATGCATGCAAAGTCTTCAAAACTGAATCCAAGCTTGGTCAATTAAATATGCTTCTTTACACTGATCCTTAGATCTTAACTATACAATACAAACAGACATGGCCATCATACCTAAATATGTAATTGCTAGGGCAGTTGATGCAGTATTGAAAGACCGACTCACAATTAGTTGTGCAGCAGAGACATTTAGGATTTTAAAGTCAACCTTGCATTTACACATTGACAGACGATTTTGGGCTGGTTAGGTTTGTAGTAATTGATAACATGCTGACTAAAAGATATTATCATGCATGGCAATGTATTACTTAGGTGTAGATTGAATTTGTCCAAATGTGCCCCATAGTAGTCATTATCATATGGATTTATATGGATTTTGACAAAACTTAAACTTAAGATTGCGTACAAATATCAAACTTAAAGTTGTCTCAAGCTAGATGAAAAATTGAACTGCTCTTTCGACTTCCCAACATTTTCCATAATGCGTTTTTTAAGCCTGCCTCTCCCCTACAGCATATTTCTGCTTCCCCTGTTATCTTGTAGCTAGGATACATTGCTTTCATGACAATGGGTCTAGGCTACCAAAGGGGTTCATGGGAAAAAAAGTAAACAACCCCTGATGTTCTATGATCTTATGGAAGTGTCATAATGGAAATTTTTAGAGCAGGTCTACTTAGTACTTTGGAAAGAGACATCATGTCCGTTGGTAGTTTCTCCAGCTGCGGAGCTTCGGCAACGCTCTTCTGCAGATCTGCTGAAGTCTTTGCAAGGGCTGCCAACTGCAAATTATCAAGATGAAAAGGACTTATCTACAACTCATGTTCATTTCGATTCCAGACCCCATTGCTCACCTCTATCAGCATCGTTTCTAAGGTCTTGTTGAGTTGAGCAACGTCATCTTTTAAGGCAGTGTGGTTTTTCTGCAACCCATTAAGTTGGGAGTGAATGCCATGAAACTCAGATGCAGTTCCCTTGTTGCTTTCTTCCACTGAAAGAAATAAAATTGCTTCCTTAAAAACTGCTACAGAAAAACCTATCAAGTTGACCACCCTGCTATGAAGACCATCTGCCTACGTTGGTCGATTTTTAGGGACCCTTGAAAAGCCTATACTATTTTTTTTCTATACATTGAACTACCTTTCAATAATTATGAAAACTACCTGCAGAATGTAAATTGCAAGCTGTAATTTCAAATCAAATGTTAATAAATTTAACGTTGCACCATTTGACTGGTGCATTATTAATTTAAGCATGTAAGTGACACTGAATAAAGGATACGATAACAATTTTTTAAGCTACAAGATCAACACAGATTGTCAAATTTAATTTTAGTATGGCATTAGCAAAGCTGAATTTGAGAAGAAAGAGAACTTCGGCTGAAAGATATTAATCATGATCGTAATACTATTAAATAAAGAACTTAGTGCACGTAATGTACATGCGATTTTTACTGAAGTGATGCTTGTTTTGTTTTTGGAGTAAAAGCTGAAAAAAATTGATTTTTTTTTAAAACATGTTTTTTATATTTGGGCCGCAAGATCAATTTCTGTACATTTAATTGATCATAAGCAGTTTAAGCCAATACATTCACCAGGACTCAAGTTATTTTCTAAAAGACATTCAATTACCCAACATTTAGCATCTTCACAAACTGTTGAATGTTTAATTTTTTTTAGCCCTTACAATCAATGACCCTGTTGTTAATTTAATGAATTATCACGGTCCAAATTTAAAATGTAATTCAATTACTTTACAAGTGCCAGCCAACATGTGGACACCCAGTTAACGAATGTTTAGTTTTAAAGCATTTGTAATATTTTATTAGTTTTCAGTGTTACTTCTATGAACATAAACCCCAAAACCTTTAAATCAAACGTATTTAACTTTCTACATTTACACAACTTTGTAGTAGGCTAAATCAACCGCAGTGTTTTGAACGTAACTAAGGGCCAGCTGCACCAACAAAACTTAAGCAAAACCCAACGTAAATCTTTGGTTCACTGAGGAAAAAGCACTGTACAACAACAGGTCAACCATGGGTTAACCTAAGCTAAGGTTTGTAATATAATGCAATTTTCCGATAATTCTTAACTACAACAGGTTATCTCTACAGTTATTATACCTTGTGTTAAAAATCCCTATAGTAAAATGGTGCAACAAAAACCTCACCTTTCATTTAACCTACAATGGTACAACCGGCCCTAACTGCGTAAACTATCCTTGCACGTATAAACACTTGTTTTGTTTTAGAAATTAATATCAAAAAAAGCTAATTAACTCAAAAGCAAATGCTGTGAAAATCAATAATGCATGGAATATTTGTTTCAATAAATGTTCTACAAAATTTGGAAAATCTCATCGCACAATGCCCTTTAATGATGAAGAAAAAAAAACAGGTTTTTCTAAACCTTTTTTTTCGAATATTTCTCAACATTTTTAACAACTGCTTGGGAACGAGTATCCACGTGTTGGAATTATAAACGCAATCGTCCTGTTTGGAAAGACCTCTTCAACTATCCTGGAAAAGCAAGCATTGATACCAGCGATCATAAACACGTTTATAGCTAGCGATATGGAATTAACTGAAACAACTGTACTAAAAAATACTATAAAATCCAATAAGTGAGCATTACGCTAAGTTGTTAGGTCGTAGATTTCAATATTCCCATGGACTGAATGACGCACATCTGGTTCCACAGAACGTTTTTGTAGTTTATATGTCGCTTGCAAAGCAACTGATCAAACACATCTGACTCATAAAGGGAATTAAATATTATAGCTGGCAAACAGAAGCATACGCAAACAGACAACGCCACTTGAACACTTGCCACGATGCACACCTCATATATAAAATAACAAAATATCTCCATCTGATGAAAAGAACATTTCCTCGAAATTGAAATTCTAAAATAGAAAATATCTGCCATTCCAATTTATTTATTTATTGATAAAATATCATTTTTATATTATAAAACATTATAAAATATATTTGTATATTTATTCTAATATTTGCATGGGCATCCATGCAAACATGTAATTTTTTCCCTGGTGGGCATCCTTCCGGTTAATTTTGGCAGTTTAACCCTGAGCTGAAAGCATGCCCACAAATGCAAAAATATTACTCAACATTTTTGCTTGAAATACTTATTGTAATTGCAAAATTTGTTTTCCACAATGCAGAGTTGGTCGTCCACAAGGGTTCCAGCTTTGGTTTATAGTTTCAAAACAACCCATTTATTAATAATAAAAAATTGAGATATTTGAACAAAATAACGTTGAAAAATCGGAAGGACGTAGCCATGCAGGGAAGCCCGTTTGCGGAGGCTGCGCAACTTTGTTTTTTCAAATTTCTTAATTTTTTTTTCTTCTAAATAAACAGACCATTTTTAAATTATGAACTAAAGCTGTGTCACTAATAGACGACTAATTGTACATTGGGGAAAATAAATTTAGCAATTATAATAAGTATTTGAAGCAAAAATGTTAGAGAATTTTTTTGCAGTGTGGACATGCCCCACCAATGTCCGATTTTCGCAAACCCCTCCACCTGCCTTTCCCGGACGTCCTTTATGGGTGGCCCCAACCGGAAGCTCCTAAAACGCAAGCTGCACAGTAAAATGTCAGCCAAGTACCATTTCCAAAGTACGCCCGAATCGATTACCTGCAATTTGCTTCGCATCCCAACACCCAGAAATGGGTTTGGTCTGCGTTGAAATTATGCGAGTGGCTCTCAGCCTCTCCTGCAAAACCGCTGAAGAGGCAGACACCGAGCACTTCCTGTTTGCACAAAATGTGCATCCGCACCGTGGGAATTCCCATATGACAACAGGCCCCAGTCAAACATAAAACATGTGCACTTAGCTGCCCTTGTGTGGCACAGCACGCCCGTGTCCTAATAGCTTCTAATTAGTGTCATTCAATTAAAGTCCATCATGCAGTTGCCCAGAAACATGAACACTGCCACATTTAATTCAGTTGACCATTATGTATACAAATTAATTAGAAAAAGTTGCATTTATCATCCTACATTCACGGTAATTTGCCACGATTGTTCTCAATTTTTTTAATCATTTATGTATTTAAATACTTCTACGAATATAGCATTGACGACAAATAAAGAAACATGTGCGAGTAGGAATTGGCACAGGGTGATTATAACGTCGCTATACATTTTCAGCACACAAAAAAAAGTTTTACAGCGGTGGACAGTGGGTGTGAAAAATCTATAACTCCAGGACGTCCTTCATGGATGACCCCTTATTAAGGTGGCCAATAGAAATGTGGAAAAATTAGGTGGTGCCCTGTTGACAAACAACAATCCATAACACAGAAACAATATAGTGAATCACCCTGTACTTGGGTGATTCATACATAAAATATTCTTGTAACATTTAGACTACTCAAGACTTTAATTCAACAATAACTCAATTAATCCCAATAATAGTAACATTTTTTTTAAAAAAAATACTCAAAATTATTGGTCCTGCAATGTAACACCAACAATTCCACAAAACCTCTTCGTATACTTACCTCTATATGTAATTTTACATGTATCTTAAATCTTAAATTATAACAGTGACCTTAATCAAAATAGTCTTCCCACTTTAACAGTGTGAGTCTTCAAAAGACTGTTCAAACCAACACAATAATGTCGTTGTGGAAAATCATGAAAATGACATCAACAATCTAATACAATTTTTTTATGCTCAAGGACACCCTCATGAAATCACACCATCAATGCAAATATGTAATTATCACTACATGTAATGCCGTCTTTTCCGTAAGACAAAGATACACAATATCAAACTAAGCACTTTAACTTCCTATTTGAATCTTTAAACGAAAATGTATTTCGAGGGTCTTTCAGAATTCCTACATCACGTTAGGACAAATCACTTAATAATATATCCACATCACATGTCAAAGTTTCTTTAGCTAGCAGTAGAGAAAAACAAGATGGCGGCTAATGTCTTCCCCTAAGCAGATGTAACTCTTTCAGCCAAGAGTTGACGTGTCTGAATGCGCCCATATATGGTTCAATCATGATCACCCTTGACTTGAGTCAAGACTTACTTAGGGTGACAGTGACAGGGGGGCCTAAAGCGGCCTGTACCCTCGACGTTCACTTCGATCTATGTCCTACCTTGCCTTAAGTGATCCCTGAGGAGATCCACTTCCTGTCTTATGCCGAACTGCATCCAAAGCAGAATCCCAGATCCAACGACGCAAGCCGTCACCAAAGTCAGCGTGCAAACAGGCACGCACGCCGAGCACGTGCGGGAGAACCAACCAATCCTAAACCACCGCAAACAAACTGTAAACCCAACATCAAGTGCTCTACAATATGACAAGCCTCATAGAAAATGGACGCCGAAGAAATAAGCAAAGAATGTGTGCATGCAGGTCATCAATGTTGATCAGGTCGTCATGGATCCCAGGGAGGAACGTAGGCGAACAGTTTAAACAAAAATGGTAATTACAAATAATCATAGTCTTATTTGAAACATCCTGGATTGAAAGTATGATTTGCAAAGTCATAAGCTTGCATGTGACATCATGCATCGGGACCAACATGTCAGTTCTAATGCAAACAGATAGGCGTTCTGTAGGGTTTCAATAACCATGCTCTTTCACTTCCGGTAAGGAGAGAAAAACAACGCCCGTCGATTTAAACTTATCAGATCATGCTCAACAACTTTCTAATGTGTACATTCGCTGTAGCTTGGCTAGGTAAGAAGACACATTTCGATGACCTTGACAGAATGGGTCAAGGTCAATGTAGGTAACAACTGCAGGCTGTAAAGCAGTTCAGAGGTAGATTAACATGGGTAATATAGGAAAAAAATAGGCGAAAATATGGGAATTTTTTAGACAAAAATTAATTATATTTGAAGACTTAATAATGCAGCATTAAAACAATGCCACTTCAATGTACAAGGATGGTAATTCCACGTTTTCTAGGCTAAAACATTTTCCCGTGATTTCTAAGGTTACCTCATAGACCAGTATCAAGTAATAATAACCTGTATGTGAATACAGAAAATGTGTTGTAGTTTGCAGTGATAAACGGAATCATGTTTAAGGTCAAGTACTTGGGGGCGAGAACCTTTGAAAAAATTATCACAAACTACGGATTTTTACCTATAGATTGCACAGTGTATTGTTATGAAAAATGGCTGAGAAATATCAAGTAACTAACAAAATTCTGTAGGCAAATAATTGCTGAACCCGAAATTACAACTCATAGATTTTCACATACATTTGCAATCGAAATTTGTTTAGAAATAATAACTAAGGAAATGCCGTAGGCAAAAGAAATTGAAAGCAAAAATCACAAATTGCGGAATTTGAAGTAAATTTATGCACAAAATTTGCTTATAAAAGATTAGTGATTAAAGAAATGCCGAATGCGCAAGTTTTGATAAATAATGCGGTATATCCACCCCCAGATCTGAACAGCTGTTAATCGACTGGGAAATTAACCATGATCAACACTAACTGAGATGGTCAGTGTAACACCAAGGATACATCACAAGATTTCGAAGTTCTTGTAGTCGGATACTTGAAAAACTGTAAGGGTCTGGATGGTTTTTAAGCAAATATTAGTTTTCTTTCAATTAAATTATCAAAATATTGGAAAATATAGGAAGTTTTACAAATTATAGGAATATATAGGGGAAGGGTTCAAAAATATAGAAACACTTTACAGCCTGCAATTGTACTCCATATTTTCACTTTCAAGCAACTTCTGGGGCGCACTATTCTGACTCACCCTGTATAAGAAAATCTTAAGAGTAACACGACTCCTAAGTTTCATTATTTGACAGATTCAATACTTAAGAAAACTTACTAGGTAAGGATGTGAACTTTTAACATAAAAAAAATCAAGTCAGTACATTTAAACTACAGACCAAATTGCCATGATGTGTTTACTCAGTTAATTTTAACTTTCCTCAGTTAATTTTATCTAATTTAACGTTCAGTTAACAGCCATTCGATGCCTTTTAATTTAAAAGTTCAGTTCAGTTTCAGAACGTTTTTGGCTACGTTTCTTATCAGGTGCCAAGCCATGTAAATCCTTGTAGCCACTGCTGTCATGTATTAACAAATAAATCATGAAAATGTAAATATAGCGGTAATATATATGAAACGTTCCTCAAATAAGCTCTCTCAAAATTTGATGAGTATATTTCAGTTTAAAAAGTAATTTTAAAAAAAAGGTTATTTTAAAAAATTAAGTTGAAAATTCGTATTTCAAAATGCCCTTTAAGTTAAAATTGCTTTTACCAAATAGTCAAGCATTTCAATTTGTAATAAATGTTCTGACTGGTTAAATATTATTCCAATTCATTAAATGCAAATAAATTTAGGCTATGTTTTGAAATCATTTCCAAGAACAATGGGTTTGTTCATTTCAAAAAGCGTTTCAGTTTCCCTCGAAACTTACGTATTTAAATACCATAATTGTTATGCAGTTTACAATTTTTAAAAAATGTTCAAAAGCTTTCAACTACAAATTTAATGCTCGTCATCGTCAAACCAAGTTGAAACAGGTAAATCAACATTGGCACGTTTATCAAAAAGCACAGCAGGCCTATCAAAAAAAATGTTATGTATCAACACTGATACATTTATAAAAAAAACAGTCTGTATTTCACCTATAACACCTTTGCTTATTTCTTTCTCCCTGGCAGCCAATGATCTCCATGTACGATTAACCCGGATAAGCTGCTGCATGGGTGATATGGTATTTAGCACATCAATGGTTAGTTGACAAGTTGTTAACTACATTATAATAATCGACTTTTTTCATACAGCCGATTTATCCGAAATAAACAAACAAAATGCTTTGCACTAGACAGATAAGTAATGCCATTGCACACGAGGTGTTCATTGTTGAAATCTGTAAAACAGCGGATGTTTTCAAGGGCTTACCTTGCATTGCAAATATCTGACAAAACTACATGTACAATGGGAATATTAGAATGATGTTCTGAAATCTCCCATTGGTGGTATCATGCTTCCAAAAATTGTTCTTCTGGTGATACATTCTCTTGTAAGATTCCAAAGAACCTTATTTGGGATAGTATTTAAAAACAATTTCGCCATAAGATGCATTTTGCAATTTAATATTTGCAAAATAAATCGGACCCTCACGTGCCAAAAACGTTTGCCTCCATATTCATTTGTACAATCATTTGTAAACAATTAACAACAACATGTGTTAATTGCAAAACTAGTTCAAACCGGACTTTTTCTAACAATTGTTATTAAGGTGCTCCCCACGGTATTTTACCATATCTAAACTGAATTTAAGAGAATAATCCACACGTTTCATAATTTTTCCGACAGCGTGTTACGTTTCTACCAGGAATACTAAAATACCTCATTCTATTATTATACATTTGTTTCTTTATAGTCAATTATTAAACCAAACCCAGGGTTTAAAAAAGTATTGTCCTGGTTAAGTTGTACTTATTTATAGTGTAAAAGCTGTCATTAAATAACGCTTAGTTAAGTCCAACTCAGTTTATCTACTGAATTTCTGACAGACGAATATAAACAAAATCCACAAAAAATTTCCGAACGGTGAAAACACAGAAAGGTGACAATGCCGAAAGTAAAAAATACCAAACTTCAAAAAGGCCGAAAGCAAAAATGACGAAACACAAAACGTTGAAAATAAAAATGAAGTCGAAATACACCAAAACTCAGTTTTTGTAAAAATGTCGCCTTTCCTTTCCTTTTTGCAATTTAAAAAAATTGCCTACGTCGTTCCTACTCAAGACAGGTCTAATCCATATATTCGTTTTAGTCATTTTTAATCGAAATTCTAGTTATAATTGACGTCATCAAAACAACATACGCTTCGAGTTTCTGAAACGATTATTGCTTTATTACTAAATTATGATGAAAAAAAAATCGAACCGATTTCGATCGAAATTCAAGCTCCAAACGAAGTTGTATCCATTTTCAAAAATTTCGATTTATGTCGATTTATCTACTCTATGGCAGAACTAACATTCCCTCGCATTCGGCGTTTTCACATTCGGCATTTCAACCATTCGGCATTTTCACCGGACACCGTTTCCATCAGTAAGAATGGAGGTGGGTGCGGACTTTGGTTGCACGTAGTATTTTCAGATCTGGCAGTTAACGTGAGCAGTGTTGCTGTGCCTAATTGCATTTTCACATTAACAAATGCTATATACCATGACAGCCATAATTATGACTAAGTAGATTGCATATTACAGTGTTAATGGATTCATACAGGCACTAACACTTTGATCCTGGAGCTGCATGCAAATGTATGCAACCACCTTACGAACAACTGGATTCATTGCAGTCAATCTCGGAATTAAACCTGACAGAGAAACCCGTACATGGAGATCCGAGACATACAGTGTTAAAGGGGAACGCCAGAGAACTTCGGAGAACCTACGAAGTTGTCGGTTTGGAGCGCGAGCATTTTTTTTCCATTTATTATTAAAAAATGGAGAGCTGAATTGAGAATTTAACAATTACTTTACTTTATAAAAGAACACGTTTTGCAAAGAAATGCATTATAAAACCAATGGTTTCTGATCTTGGACTCTGATAAAATGGTTTTCTGAAACTATTTTATGGAAGAGCAGAGTTCAACTGCAGTGCGATTTTTACAACAAATTAGCCTTAAATACTGGGCCTATTTATTATATTAATAAAATAGCTATTGTAAGGGACCATCCATGAAGTATGTCCGAGGTTGGAAGTGAGTTGAGGTTAAGAAAAACTAGTCCAATGAAAATTATTTCAACAAAAAGGTATCATAAAATCCCTGATTTGTGAACATGGTTCCACAAAAAACATGAAATATGAAAAACATTCCTCTGCAATTTTTTAGACAATAAACTAAAATCCTGACATTTTGATCATTCTAAAATTTTCGCCTACGATTCACATTATCAACATTAAATGTAGACACAGGCTGAAACACCTTTTCAGGCAATTGACACTGGGGAATAAGGTTCCCCCATTACTTCTGAAAAGTGTCTCAAACAGGGGAGGATCTTCAAAGACCGGACAATGCCGGACATAGGTGGGGGCGGCTGATTCAACAAATATGGACGTCCATGTCGTCGACTGGAATTTCGAGTTTAACGAGCTGTTTGAAATCTGGGCAAAACTGATTGAAAACTGTAAAAAACTTATATTCTGGTTATGCATCTGCAAATAAATTGCCGATGTTGCAATTGAATGGTAGGTCAGATTTCGTGACTTTCTAGGAAATCATCTAAGTACATTACAACTAGCCCGTTTCACTGCTAGAAGTATCTGTGCATATTAACAATTTCGATCCAGTGATTAAAAATAAAATAAAATTAATATTATGCTTTTAATCTGTCCAATGAGAAAGCGAATGCCAAAAAAATTGCTTCCCTGCATGGAAATTTACTATATTTATTATAAACAAACGGGACATTATAAATTATCAACGAAAGCTGAGACGTGTGGACGACCAATTCTACACTGTAGAAAATAAATTTAGCAATTATACCGAGTATTGGAATCAAACACGTATAATACTTGACAACCGCAAGTGTCTGCAAATTTTTTCTACTTTTTAATTGTAATTGCAAATCTCCATTTCTAAACATAGACCGCATATTTGCCACTTGCATTAATAAAATATTTGGCTGTTTTAAATTCATGAAGCTCGAACATTTTACACTTTATACAAAAAAAAATTCCTTAGCTTTTTTACAGTGCAAATCATTTTATTCACCAATTATTTCTTAGCTTTTTTACAGTGCAAATCATTTTATTCACCAATTATTTCTTAGCTTTCTTAAATCGTGTAAATGGTTTCGCTTTTTTTCGTTTCTTTACTATGTGCAATCTGATTGGGTTTTAAAAAAGGGTAAAAAATAAGAATTTTCTCAAAACATAGGGATATCTGGAAGGATTCAACAATATAGGAACACTTTAGAGCCTGTATTCAGGGGGTGTTTAAAAATAATTTGGTCCTAGATGCTGTCTCCCATGCCCTTCCTCCGACATTGGTGATACTGTAGGGTTCATGCTCAAATTTACAAATTCACTTCCCTGACAAGCCAAGTACATTTCCCTGAGTTTTTGGACATAAATTCAGTAGCAAAAAACAAATATACAATGCCAAACGTCAATTTATTGCACGTCTTAGCAACTGCATTTTTATTAGCAAAATTAATATTTATAGACAATCGACATGTTGGTTTTTGTTTCTGTACATCTCCAGCAATTTACTTTTAGGAGGCCGTTAGAGCATGTGACGGGAAATCTAGGTCGCTTTGTCAAACAGCTCATCAGGTAAGTTTAATCGGTGAATTTTAGACTGCATTTTTATACCGTGCAACGTTTTAAGAACACGGACGAACATTCTTCTCAAATTTAATTAATTAATCATAGATTTTGTCGACATTTCAATAACATTTTCATTCGACATTACTATCAAGACAACCCCGTAGGCGAAAACCTTCCAAAAACTAGGTCATGATTGTGGATTTTATATAACGGTTTATAAGTATCACTAATCAAGATAAGAGAAATTTTTCACAAGACTCAGGTAGAAATTTACGCCTTTTAATGCTTAGGGCACCTTTCATTGGAATTGCCACTCAAAATTCACTGCATT